>CABFOW010002141.1:77312-113047 GCA_902141385.1 Timema californicum
GAAATGTTGATGGATGTCGACGTATCATTACCCCCAGACTCTAAAAAGTGGTTTTTGCAATGCAGTCTGTGTCTTTTTAACCCTAAAATTAAGAGTAGATTAATAGATATTGAAAAAACTGATATTTTCAAAATCGGCTCTTAAAATTCGTATCTAGACGTTGATTAAGATTATAAATAAAATGGCTATTTCCATTTTCCTATAAAAATGAGTTTTAGGGTACTTTTACAGATGCAGAGATTTCCGTATTTCCACAAATTCTTCATATAATAAATAACCTATCATTGCAAAATTGTAGTACTATTAAATTTTTATTTGAAATATATATTTATAGAACCAATATTTTCTGAGATAGGCAAACATATTAATACAATTTGGTGACCTTTAGTTGTAGAGATAAACTACTTAAGTTTTAATGCAATAATTATGTAATGCCAAAGGGTAATTAAATATAAGCCTCTCAAATTTTTTGTTATTTTTCCTTGATCCTTTTAGGAGAAATGTTTGTACAACAATGATCTATCTCCTTTATTTTAGGCTCAATATTTATATTTTTCATTGGTCAAAATTTATAAACAAGGAATTGAATAGCAATGCGATGACCTGAAGATGGGAAACACCTTATAAAATGTTAAAATTTTAGTATGAAGTACATTTGCATGGAGGTAGCATGGGAAACATTAAAAAAAACCACTCTTTGCAAACACCCAGGCAGGAATTGATACCTGACCCCCCCAATCATTGGCAAGCCAGACCATACCTCAATTTGATTACGAATGAACATATCTGAGAGCTAGAAAACTTCCAATTCGTTTATGCTTTGGCCAGGACGAATTTCAATGAGACCAGGTTGACAAATGTATTGCTTTCTCTTTGTGATAATCTTAAGTACTTTCCTCTTATAAAGGGTTGCCAAAAGTCTTGTATACACGGGATTGTCCCGTTTTTTAAGGAAGTTTGTCGGCATACCCAACTGTCCCGTATTTTAGAAAAATTAATTTAAATTATGTAAAAATAACAAGATTGCAAAATTTAAATAAAAAAAGTTTCAGTTAATATTAGACAGTGAACCAACCAATATAAATATTCGTGTATTTGGAGAGAAACAAAAAAGTGTGGAGTGAAATGTCCAACCAACAAAAATGGCACTAGACCTATTACATTAAGACATGCGGAAGAAGGTCTCAATACTCTGAATTACTTATAAAATGTCAGTATATTTTCAGTATCCCAGCACACAACACACATGTGGGACGAATATTTTCACGAATGACCAATCATTGGACAAAAGAAACTGAATGGAACTAAACACAGTGGAGTGAATTTTGCAGACCTTAGTCAATGAAAATAAGACTTCTGAATTTTATTTCTATGCATTAAATGCCAAACACTTTTTAAAAGTTGCACAAGTTCAGAGAAGCATTAACTTGTCTACCAGAGCGTTAAAGCACTGCTCAAACTTTAGATATTTTGATTTTTCGAAACACTGTGGAGTCGAAGTATATCAGTCTTAGAATGGTGAGCTAATGGGTAAGGTTATTATTATTTTAGCAGGCTATGTAGTCAAATCTAACTGCAATAGAGAGGAGCACTGATCGAATCATAGCGAGTTGTGGGGGAAAATGTTTCATTGTAGTCTATTCCCAACTTTTGGGTGTACCCTTCCACAAACAAAGGAGCCTTGTATCTTGCAATTTCACCCGGAAGAATTTATTTTAATTTTAAAGACCCATTTTGAGTAGGGATGTGTGAGAACCAATTTCCCTATTAGGGACAAGGATATAAACGAATATCGAGATGTTCTTTGAAAGTAAAAAAACTTAAAATTACATTTATTAGAGTAAATATATAGTTTATAGAGTTCCTTTTTTAACATCAGAGCTAACATTTGCTTTAAATTGTCTTATAATAGTTCACTCAAACAATTTTGATATAACTCAACACATTTTAAATGCATACTAAAATAGTCATAGTATATTATATATCTATAAGTAAAACCTATTTCACTTTATGAAGTAATTGTAATATATTTGGAAGAAGGTTTAGGAAAGGTGGATAGAAACATATAAAAGGGACGAACACAATTATGGCTTTTAAAATAAAAAGAACAACACAGTTCACACTTTACATTGCTGCCATTGGACAGAGGTAATGGTTGCCTCTTACAGAAACTTGATCGGCATCGCCCAATCCCCCGACCCAGGTTTCATTCTATCGGAACTCATCAGGGAGTAGTGTGAAATGCACAACGCAACATCCTAAAAGAGGGGATTGGTCGGTGTATTCATGTGTTATTCTTCTCTAAGGTGTCAACTTTCTCTTTCATGGTACAGTAGCCCCACGACATCTTTGGTGCTGAATGACAGCTCACTGCTTTGAAAAGCTACCAGACCAAATCATGTATCCCTATGCCGAACCATATGATCTGCAAAAACATGTGTTTAGCAGCTGTCACTTCTGACAGTCAAAATTTAGGTACATACCTAAATATTGACTGTCAGTCAGCACCAAAGAAGCCATGGGTCTACTGTAGTTTCCCCAGGCATATAACAGCTTCAGAATAGGTACTAGGAGTATCTTCCTCAATGCAGAGAAGATTCTCAGTGAATCTTGGTGGTGGCTTTAAGACACGAGTTCTGAGGTTATGAGTAGGCCTAGACATCTAGTGTGATTCACCCTCTTAAAGAATTTCTTCCTGTGGCTCCGTCTCTGGGGATGTCTTCTCAGTCCCGTTGTCTTCGGCTTCTTCATCACAGTCAATTTTCGTGAGCATGAAGTGGATAGGTGTTTCACAGCCTTGTTGTGCTTCATTGAAGAAAACATTTCTCGATATTCTAATTTTCTTAGTATCAGGATCGTACAAACTCTAGTTGGTAGAATTTCCATCATATCCAATAAGTGTCATCTTGGATTTTTTATCCAACTTCTTCCGTTTTGCACCAGCATCTAGGCTTCACATACAAACATCCTTACATGCAACAGCTGAGGCTTTTTGCTGGTCCACAGTTCCAGAGGTGTGGAGTTACGTGCCTGCTTTGTAGGTGTACAGTTTAATGTGCACAACTTACAGCTTCGACCCAATGTTCTGGCGGGAGGTCACTGTTACAAAGCATCGCCCGGGCACTCTCTACAATTGTACACATATCTCTGAGCAAGAGTTTTGTTCGGGTGTATGGTGCTGTTCTCTCAGCAATGATCTGCCAATGAAAACAATATCTGAAGAAACATTTAAGGGGGCACACGGCCTACCTGCCCCCTCCTGTATGCACACCTGTGGTTTTAACCTGCCCGAACTTATTCAAGAGTAAATTTTATATGTAAAATCAGGGGTGTGTCATATTCTTTTTAAATATAAAGAAAAATAAATATTCTCAAAGCAGTCTCTAAGCTGGAATATTTTTGGTTGTGTGCTTGAAAAGATATTAAATAGTTTTATACTGATAAACAAAATTACCATCGCAACTAAGTTATTTCAGATTCTTTGCATGTGAATATTAATTTGTGATGCACATTAAAGCTCAAAATAGCAGTAATTAGAAAGAAATTTAGTGTTTTAGCTGAAAATCTGTTGGTGAAGCTTCGTAATTGTCAAAGCAGGATTTTTTTTAAAGCAAAGTTTAAGATATTTTGAAGCTAAAACAAGGTTTCCCACACCCCTGACAAAAATTCTCTCATGATGATATGAAGGTGGTGGAATAACCAAGTCAATTAGTCTAAGGTTTATTTCTCAAGATTTCAAATGTATACATTGTAGAGGCCTGTTGACAAATATTTAATCAATGAATCAAATACATCCTACACATGTTAATACTGTTATCTAAGGAGCATACACATCAATTAGATAATCCTTCTGGTCTTGCATTCAAATTGTCAGTTTACTATGCACTTTAGGTTCCTTAAAAAACTGGCCTATATTACTATGTTATAAATTACTACTGTCAAACATAGCCAAGTAAATCAAGCTTTTTTTAAATCATATTTTCCTTTGTAAAATAATTAAAGATCCAGTACTGTATTGCAAACCACACTACTTATTATATACACAGGCATGGTAAAAACTGTTGTTTGTCATAAAAACAAAATTTATTTGTAATGCGCATTACTAACGAGTTTGGCAAGAGCATGTTTTTATTTTTGCCCAGGTGTATCTCTTCAATGACGATATCCTGAAGGAAAACCAATATTTAGAAACCCACATTATCTTGAAAATGGCTTGACCAAAAAAACAAACCTTAAAAAGACATTGAAATACAGCAAGAGAATTTGAATAGTATATACAACACACATATTGCTGACAAATTAATTAACATTTTTTCAAATACAAAAGTCTTACATTTGCTCAGACAACCCAAATTTAATTAGTTGCAGACGAGTTGAAAATCCCATATTCAAAATCGATTAATTTGGTTGATGCCCACAATTTAAGTTTTTTCCTCACATTATCACACCATTAAGAAAAGGACAGTTACTGAGATCACGCAATAAACTAAACATGATATTTTCTTAACCACTCTATAATAAGACAAGACTGATTTTTAGAGGAAGCTTATTTATTGAAGACTGGAATTTCATGTTGTGACAATGTCAGAAAAAATGAATCATAAATTTATTTACATACCTAGCCCATTCATCAATATCGTTCTCAGCCTGACCCATTTTCTGTTATCTGTTCTAATTTATTTCTTGGTCACCCTTGCGGTATTTTCCCCACATATTTCATCTTTACCATTCTTTTTGTTATTCTATCCTTTCCATTCCTAGCTCATTAATAATGTAAAGATAAACTATATCGTAATTCATAAAGCCAAAAGGAAGATCAAGGGACAGGTGGCTGAAGGAAGTGCAAAGAAAGGATATGTTGAAGCTTTTGATGATATTCTAGATGGACTTTATAATTAATGAATCAAATGAGACATATTTCTAGAATGTCAATTATTGTTTGTGACGTTCAATCAATGTTGGTCAAAAAGGACTTCCTATAAAAATCAAGGTTCAGAAATTATTAGTTGAATTAAAGTTGTATTAGCAGTTGTCAAATACACTCGGGTGTAAATAAGCTAGAATATGAATTATTTAGACTGTTATATTCACTATCAAGATTAAAAAGTGTCATTGTTTGCATTACTAAAATAAAGTCACGTAGTTTTAAGCTCATACCTAAAAAAACAACTTTTCCATTCTTATACTAATAAAATAATTATTTGAAATGAATCCACTCATGAGACATTTGCTAGTAATCAGCTTCATATCTTCCATTGGGTTCGGCCTCTCCACTAGCTTCGTTGTAATTCTCTTCACCTTGCTCGTACTTGACATTAGATTCCTCATAGTTCTCTTCGTAGTTGGTATTGGAATAGTCAGGATAGTCTGATGAGAAAAAAATAGCTTTAATATAATATTTTACAAAATGGGATATCTTCAAATACATTAAATTCCTGAAGTCTGTTAATTTTCTTTACTGTGTACTACTTTAACACAGAAGGCCTTTTTAATGTTTGAATGAAAAATTCATAAGCACAGAGTTAATTTATTAAGTCTTAAATATCTTACCATCTGGCGGTTCAAGCTTGATTCTAACATCCTTCTCTTCAGATCGTGGTCTGCGTTCCTTCTCCCTGCAAAAGAATGAACCAATTTTAAAATGCCCCCACTTACATGAACATAACTGAGCTTGTTATATTAGGGAAATAACCAAACAAATAAAATATAAGCTACAGCTGAAATGAGACTGCTTTATTTCCTAATATGAACTACCAGCCCTATTTTTCTACTCAATCTTACCAGCCCTAAATCTCTGCTTTATTTTTCCAGCCCTACTATTCTAAACAATTTTACTAGCCCTAATCCTATATTCAAGCTTACAGACCCTATTTCTGTACATAAACTTACCAGCCATATTTCAATACCATTGTAAATTCAAGTTTATTTAAAAATTCAAACAAAAGAAAAACACAGTGAATTATCAAACTAAACATGTTTCATTACCTCTCTCCTTTCTCACCCCCACGATCACGATCTCTTCTCTCTCTTTTGCGGTCTCTATCTCCACGCTCACGGTCCCTTTCAGCCCCGCGGTCTCGAGACCTGCTTCTTCGCCTCTTCCTGTCTCGATCCCTGTCACGATCTCTTGGAGGAGGTCGCTCAACTCGCTCAATTTCCTCAATGTCTGGATCTTTTTCTTTTACTCTCTCACGGCTTCGACGGCGTTTTCTTTCCCTTGAACGGCTGAAATAAAATATAGAAAAAAGAAACATCATAAGTGCCATTATAGTTCATTTTCCTACAAAAACCAATACAATAACATATTATTGGTGGGGGAAAAAAAGGGTTTTATTAATGGACCTGTGCTAGAATGATATTTTGCCTTCAGGAATTAACAATTTCATGTAAGAACAGGATAGAAAACAATTTTCCAATTTAGGCTTAAATATTCTTTTTCAGATTTATAAATTTTGTTCAAACTCAGCCTTCCCATTCATTCCAAGAAATAATAATTTAATGATTCAATTAAGTTAAATATGTGGTTAGATGTCAAAATAGTTTTGAAATGAGTTGGAAAAAGGAACAAAAACTTTGATTCGGTTGCAGTTATGGGTTTGAGCAGTAATTTAAATTTTGTAATCTTGTAGAATTTTTGAAAGGTAAGAAAATTGTACACTAAAAATGTTGATTATATTAATTTATATTTAAATTGTAAGATTTACAAATAAGAACTGTGTATTGCTTATTTATCTAACAAGTGTTGAGTAAAATTTTGACTCGAGATAAAATAAGAAACCTAGACCTTGTGCCACTATGGATATTTTAAGACAGACTAAAAAAATTCAAGGCACGAGTTTCAATAACATTACAAAATAAAACATAATCATATTTAAACTAATATGAATTAATAAATAGTGAGTCACACTCTTGCCCACAAGAATACTAATACCCTTTCTCAACCGAGCTAGTGTGCCTAGTTACCTCTCATGTTTTAAGTTACTAAACCTCTCACAAAAAGTGCTATACAGTACAAGTATATTAGTATCCATACTTGTTCAATACAAAAAGCAAATGGAAGCCTGATGTATTTCCAAATAATAAGGCTAATGAACCGTGTATTAAGGCTATAAGTGTGCTAAAGTTGTATTTTGTGCATCGTTGGCTATTTAAAAGCCACTTGTCATTATTTTGTGTTAAAATATGTTTTTCTTGATTAAATCTTTTTGGTGCTAAATATTATCATATTAATGAAAGACAAGGTTAATTTTACTTAAAGTGATAATATTGTCAATAGATATTAAATACAAAAGTGACATTGATATACATTCCTTAATAGGAAGTATTAAATATAAATTTTTTCCCAAATGTTTTATGAACCCGCAAAGGCCTACCTTTGAATTAAGAAAAGAAGAATTTCCATCAAATGCAATTTTTAAGTTAAAGAAGTTTGGTCTTTAATATAAATAATGTTAAAAATGCCATTTATTTTATTTAAGGTATTTAAAGTGCACTTTATGAACCAAATGAGTATATTAGCACAGGACTTATAAAACAACTTAAATCTAAAAAGATACAACACCTAGCCCTCGGTCGTTAGTTCAGCACTGTGAAAGGGGAAATCTACATTCCACCAATGATGAACTTTTCAGCCATGCCGGGAATCAAACCCTAAGGTTGGATGCGAGCTGTAAATACCTTCGTGATTTCCTCCTCTTTTCTCGCTCCAGTCTTTCTCTTTCCCTGCTGCGGGATCTCCTCCTGTCACGGTCCCTGTCTGCATTACGCTCTGGAGCTCCACGAGCTGCCTCCCGTTCACGTTCCAATCGATATCTCTCTCTCTCACGCTCGTTGTCTTCTCGGCCAGAATGTTTGATATTCACATCAGGTCCCCCTCTGCGTGTGCCACCCAAGCCACCGCCTGTTCAATTGCAAGAGAGTCACGTGAACCGAGATATTTGTGAAACGAAAATTGAAATGGGTCAAGTTCATTATTTTGCGAATCTGAACCTTCATTTAATCATCTAATAAAAAAAAATTAGAAAAGATTTGGAATATAAGTAGAGGTGTGCGAAAACCAGTTTTTTCAGTTCAAAGCAAATATTCAATATAATTCTCAAAGTCGAATCAAAGTTTGAATAAAATTTAAACAACTAATAATAGTTCTGAAAACAAATTATTTTTCTAAAAAACCTAGATGTTTTTAGCCTTGATATATTTATATTTAGTTCAAATGCTATAAATTGATACATTTTATCTAACTTAAATAAAACATTACAATTTAGCCTGATTATGTAATAATGCACAGTAAGATATTAACCGTTTTAGAAAAAAATTATTTAGGCCTATTAAAAACATTTACTTGGGAACGTAAAAAGACAATTATATATTATAAAACAATATAGGTATATACTATATTAGGTTAAGTTATATGCTAAGAAAAGATTTACACAGGCCTGTGACATTGTGCAATGATATTCACTTCAGGGCAGGTTATGTTATAACTTATTTAAAAAAAATGTGTATTAGGATAAATTATATCAACATCAAACAGTTTTTATAAGTTAAAATAAAAACAAACATTTTAAGAAATTATTTACAAAGGCAGTTAGAAGTGTAACTCTTTAAGTTATTTTGAAGGAATGTTAATTCCTCGACATGAATAGGAATCAATGATTCTCGTCTGGAAGTTACAATGTTTCCTGAACTAGAAAAGACCCTTTCACTACACACACTTGTAGCAGGTATTCCCAGGTATTTGAGGGCTACCTTGGAGACATTAAAGTATTTCCGAGAGCCCTCTTCCCTCCACCAGATATATGGGTTTGTTGATCTGGGCACTCGTGGTTCATTTAGGTAATACTTCACTTCACTATTGTTGTCTATTGCCGGTTGGGTGGTATTTGGTATGGAATCAAAACTTGACCATAGTCCAGAACTAGAAGAGGAGCACGAGGGTTGTTCATCTTTTACATTAGGCTCTAAAGATGACTTGTCACTTAACTTAACTTCAATTGCTAGCGTGTTTACTGCCACCAGATCATCAATCAAGACACCTCTAAATCTTGGGTCGCATAGCATGGATGGGCAGAAAATCAGATCTGAATCGTAGAAACTGAAGCGAATTTTCAAAGCCTTATCTAAACTTCTTGCGAACATTACACCATCCTTCTTGCTAGTGATAAAAACATTTAGATAGGATTTGAGGCAAAGAAGGATGGGTATAACCATTGAAGAGGTGGGATAACTGTCCCCACTGATTTCTTTGATGGCGTCAGCTAGTGGCCCAAGAACCTCTACAATGCCTGCTGCTTGCTTCCATTCAACTGCAGTTAGGACCTCGATGTTATTTTCTGAATTGGCAAGTTTAGCTCCATCAGCTTTTATCACAGCATGTAATACTCGTTGGACCACCGTGTATCCACAAACTGAATTAAATCGAGTACTGGCAGTCCCATATTTTCCATTACAGTATGTAATCTTTTTCTTGCGGATGGACTATGACTGTAATGTCCCAAAATAGCTTTTGCCTTTGTCAAAAGCGTACAAACCCCACAACATTCTGCTTTGGCATCATGGATAGCTCGATATATATTTGCATACATTTCCCATGTTTGTTCTTTATGTTACTCTTTTTACATGTTCCTATCCAAGTGTCCCATTATTCTTTACAATTTTCCTTTTTTTGGTTTACTCTATTAGGAAGTTGCATTGCACCTTTTACACTCCCTCTTAAAGAGTTCCAATAGAATGAAACCTAGGTCCAGGGATTGGGTGGTAACAATCAATTATTTTCAAGAGGTAGCCATTAACTCTTTGTCCAATGGCAGCAGTATTGTGTCATTGTAAAAGCTATATTGTGTTCGTTCATTTTATAAGTTTCTACCCTCTTCAAATATAATACATACCGCTCTATTTATAATGTACGAACCAGGCTTGAGCTTCAATTGTTTTATATAACTATAAACTTTTCTTACCGAGTCTCCTGGGAAGCCACCCCTTGACTGTGCGAGCTCGTTCAACATCCACCAATACTCTCCGTCCATCAATTTTCTTGCCATCTGCATGTTTGTAAGCAGCTGAAAAATTAGAACAACCATAAGCAAATGTCAATGCATTAAGCAAGTTACCTGGTGATGTTCTTACCTGCACATCAAACTTACCTTCCATTCAAATGTGTCGGGTTGTTTAAGGAGTTTACATTGGGGAAAAAAATCATGTGTGTGGTGGAAGGTGGAAAGGGGCTATTTAATAGAATAATATAAATCAAATGTATTTTTTAGTAACAACTCAGGCTAATTTAGTCATTTTCAAAACATTGCATTCATATTTGTGGGAAACAGAGAGGAACCATTATTTTTTAATATTTTTTAACTCTTGACATGAAAGGTGATGTGGCATTCTCTGAACTGATCTTCTCTTGTTTTCCATCAAAGATATTATTTTAGCAAATGAAAAAGGAAAAACAAATTATGAGGAGTTCAGAGAAAGCATTTTGCAGGCTGCCTTCTTTTTATGGCGAGAGCTAAAAAAGGTTACTTAAAAAAAGACCCTGTATAAGTGTTGTAGGGAGGACAAACACATGTGCTTTTTATATTAATTAGAATGTTCACGATGACATTGTTATTTAGTAAAATTTTACCTTGTCAAAATAGAATTCAAAAGTGAATGACCATAGCATTCTTATGTTAGTTATCTTTTGTAGGTAAATTAAAATATAGAACAAGATGAAAATTGGAGGGAAAAAAACTGCTAAATAAACAATATTTTTATGAACAAATTTTTCCCGAGATGAAAAGATAGGGTAACTTTATAGCATAAGTTTGGAAGTAAATATAAGTCACCTTTACCTGATATACCCACCCATTATTTCCTGGAAATGAAATAACCTCTTTACCTTGAAATACCCACCCTGTCTCTTCTCGACAAATGAGCCAGCACTTTACCAAACACGTACAGTTCATTTTTTTAAAAATTTGGTGAGGCTGTTTTATTCAAGCCATCATCACACGGAACTTTATCGGGACCACACTTTAAAAAAACACTGATGTTTGAGAACTTTGATAGAACTTGAAGAGAGATGTATTCATGCAATGCTGAGAACACGTGTTCCAGCACTGTGACAATTAATAGCAGTGTATACCTACCACATTTACTTACACAACACAGAAAGTGTTTATCATTGGAGGTGAGTGAGGAAGGTTATTTTCAAGAAGTGTGTCTCACGCATACCAACGAGCACATCCGCTCCTCCATTATGGGATGGTTTATAATTACCTGGTGCGCCATTTACTTACGTCACCACGCGCAAAATTTGTACTCAAAACCCACCCCACCAATCTTAAAACTATTTTTAAATGATTTAGTTTAAAATCTTTGATATTAAAATTAATATATATATATTTTTTAAAGAGTTATCTAATCGGTTTTCAAAGAATAGTTTAATGAATGACTGTACAAGCTATATTTAAAATACTACAGTAAGGGTTATATTTCCAAGGATGCCTGAAATAAAGAGAAAAATAATCCCTCCCCGCTGGTCTATTATAAATTTAGTACTAAAAATAGCAACTGTTTACTTTTTTTTGTATGTTGGGTCTTACCACACATACAAACCTATTTTAGCCAGCAATGTTTGGATTTTTCACACAAATGGGGGCACTAGTTGCCTGCAGCCCGCCATGCTGTACCAAGAACAAGATAAAAATCTGTATTAATATTATTCATTGGGCACCAAGCTGGCTCAGTTAATAACATTTATCATTTGAATTACTAGACTGGTGGTGTGATTGACGAGGTAAACTGGGTATCGCTCAGATATGGGGATGAAATGACAACAAAAAAAGTATGCAAAGGGGAGAGATGTTCCCACAAACACGGTGACATTAACAGACTGATATTATAGGCATGTTTTTTTTACTAAAGCACTGGCATAAGCTCTGTATTTTGACAGATTAATTTTATCAAAACACATTTCTATGTGTGTCCGCTGATATTTTTATTTGGAGTGAGGGGGTAAGGAAAATAAACAGGCATACATTTTGAACACTGATAAATTTGGGTATGAGAGACTTCTATTATTGCAAAGGCTACTTTAATATATGTATACACACAGATCTAATGTTTTTAAGCAATGTCAAGGAAGCTAACAGAATTTTGTAAATGAATATACTGTTTAGTGTCTGCCTTGAAAGACGCTCCTGTTATGCAATGCATACATGCAAATATCTGGATAATAGAAGTAATAACAATATTGGATACTTCTAAAAAAATAAAGAAAAGAGGGATATATTCCCAGAGCATATTTAAGGGAAAAGTATTTTATTTATTATTTTAGTATACATTAAAGCAAACACTAGAATATATGCACTTACCAAATTATTTGCGTTCCTAATAATGTCATGGACTTTGATCCTTATTTTTGGTTGAATATTGTGTATATAGATTTACACAAACAAGAAAGTACTTCTTTGGACACCATTCTGTTTAAACTAACCAATAATAAAAATAAATGCTATATGATTTGTGCATTGGCTAAAAAAGTTGTCAGTATGGGAATGTGTCTGCATCAGAGAATTTTCTTGTATTCCGGAGATTTGAGATCTGTAAAGATCTTAAAAATGTATCTCAAATACAATTATGAAGACCTTGACTTCAAACAACAATTTTAATGAAATTGTAGAAACAATTATATAGACTTGTGTAGTTGGGAGAGTAATAGTCACAAAAAAGAACCAAATTGTCTAAATATAATTAATTTACTAAAAAGGTTTATATTTGTTGTTTACATGACAAACAAAATACCATTTAGCAATGGCATCAAGAAAAAAACTTTTTTAAATTAAACTTTAAAATTTAAATATTTCACGTTAGCTAAAATTAACATTTTTAAGCATTCGAGGATTCGAAAGAAAATTCAAGATTCAAATTCTAGAAATATAGGATTCGACCCAGCTCTAGTTTCATATTATGGAAAATGGAAGTATAATGTTAAAACAAACTTATAGAGCTCTAAGATTTCCCTAAGGAATAATAGAAACTTAAAAACAACATAATTATTAATACCCCCCACCCCCAATGCCTTATCGCACATCCAGCCAATGACATGGCCAAATTAATGATTGAGATGTGATACTTTGATTGGTATGTTAGTAAAATTCCCCCTGAACACATCCGGCCTAGATTCAAGTCCCTGTATGGCCCTGCCAATCCAACCTAGTGCGAGAATAATAATCTGTCCTGGAAAACATTTCCCTCTTCTCCCCCCCCCTCCCCCTCACGCTCCTAAGAAAGACCATATTTCCATCTCTATACACAATCCCTTCAACTGTAACATTTAAATATTATGCTAAAAAAGAATTAAGAAAAGGGAAAATAATACAAATGGCAACATATCAGGGATGTGTTTAGCCCAGAGCAGTGACTATTTTATAAATAAGTAATTTATCCACACAAACAAATTTAAGTATTAGGCTAACTTTTAGAGAAAGAAGAAAAAATATTCAACATAATTAGATCATTACTGTTTCATTTCAGGCCATTTAAAATAAAAGCTTTATGTTGCTATAATTTTTAGTAGAATTAAGTTTCATAAGAACAAGATTATTATGACGAATATATTAATATATCATAGTGATCCATTTTGAGGCTAATTCACTGCTTTAAAAGGTTCGTCTTATTTTTATTTACAGTTTTTTTTACCAAAATTAATAGAAAAAATATTGTCCTACCTGCAAAAACTAGGCGTTAGTTCAAATTGTTTTAATAAGCATTAAAAATAGGTCGTGCTTTTGAGAGGTTAGTTTTTATATTTAAAAAAAGCACAAACTATCATTATATGCCTGACTGAAAATGTAGTTTTATATTTATCAGTATAAAAGCATAATAGCAAGAAAATAAAGTCTAAGGTACAAGAAACAAGCAGTCTTACTGTGAATACTACAATTTGCCAAAATAATAATAATGTGACTAACTCTAAACCAATCGCAAGATTTCAGCCCTAGCAGTACAAGCCATTCTGCCTTAGTTTAACCAATTTCATCCTGATCGGCTCTGGCCGAAAACTTCTGCAATGAGGAGCCAAATCAAATTTCAAAACCGACAAAAACCAGTGCAGTGTGAATACGGTGTGGAGCTAGAAACAAGCAGACAGTTTTGTTGAGTATTGTGAAGAGATCCGAAACAACTTGTTATAAATGGAACGTGTGTGTATTGAAGTATAGAGTTGTTGCATGCAACAGCGCTATAGTTTAGAAACATTCAGTGCGACAGTAGGCCTAAACGGTTGTTTTAGCATGTCTTAGTACCTGATTGGGTTATGCTTATATAGTAATTATGGCGTTAAAGATGAGGAAGGTTGGATTTAGGAAAAGTGTACCTGTATCTGCATAGAGGTAGAGTAAAAAACCATTTAGAAAAAACACATCCTCAGTAGATCTGACCAGGATTTGAACCCCAATCTCCTTGTCATCGGTAGACCAGTTTATCGTGAGTGTGACACCTTAGATCATTCGAATACTTAAGTGAAGTTTAGTCACTAGGAAAAAAATAATTAATGATCATCTGTTTTTATTTTATATTGTAAAGCAGCGTCAACAAATTCATCTGTGTGGGCATGTGAAGTGTGTGTCACTGAAGCAGATTCTGCTTTCTATTTTTGGCGAGTATTTAAATCAAACTTACCTATACATTTTTAATAGGCTGGTAATTATTTCTCATTACTGTTTTAAGTTAATACAACTTTCAACAATCAAAATTTGAGACCTCATAAAAACTTACACTTGTCAAAAGATTAATACTTGATATTAATAAAAATGAATAATTCTTGGACTGAATTAGAATTTAACTATCATCTTTTGACCTGTAAATATTAGATTACAATTTTTGAAGATCCAGAGGGCCATATTAATATTTTATTCCTAATTCTATGTATTTCCGCTGTTGATATGCATCAAAATATAAATCTATATTTGTAGCATGAGATTAAACTTTATCTAAGTAGGTTTGATCAAAAAAACCATAATGATTATTGATTTGTTAAAAGAAGCTATATCTTTAAGCGTCATAGAAAAGTACAGTAGGGCCTACAGTAAAATATCTTATTCGAGTCAGTTAATTTATGTTTGTTGTACAGTATGGGTGGATTGTGCAATTAAATATTGAGGTTATGTTGACAAATCTGGATGTAGCAAAGATGAAACCCTCTTTAATGTCAAATGGTTTTTACTTTTAACTTAATATAAGTATGTTTTATCACACTTAAAAAAGAAGAAAAGAAGATTAACAAACCGTCTAGTTTCTCCATGAACACAGCACACAATCATTATAATGGCCAATGGACACTTTTCATAGGATTGAGTAGCCAATTAACTTTCAATTAATATTAGAGTTTTTTTTGTAAAAATTGTGAAATAGTCAAAAGATACTAACAATGTAAAGTAGTTATATTATATTAAGAACAATTTAACTAAAGAGGTTTGATGCTTACAGTTTTCTGATTAAGTGTGTAGGCCTTGCCCTCCTATCCTACTTTCAATGTCTAATGTAAGAACAATTATTTGAAAGTTGGAAGCTTTGCACTTTCCAATCCTATCCTCAGTTAAAGTGCAATACACGCAGATGTTTCTAACACAGAACAGTGTCATTCAAAGTTTTGGTGATGTAAGTTAAGCAGACTGGGAGAGATCCAGGGCCCTGAGAGTACGGGAGGGGGGGGGTTAAAATATACACAGGAAAACATTATTTTTAATCAATTCCATTTTGCAAAAAGACAAAACCCCATCAAATTAGTAAGTAAAGTTTTTTTATTAGTTTTAATATTCTAAGCCTCATATTTAAAAAAAATATATATTTAGATTTGTTGACTCCTAAGTTGGCACAGATGTATGTGACTTGTGTCTATCAAGGAAAGAAATAGAACAGAGTATGGATAATTCATATTTAATTTTTTAAAATTAAATGTGTGATCACCATTCTTTATTTCAATATTATTACTAAGCTTCCTGGGATCACTTGAAAGGCTGCTGCGAACCACAATTTGAGAAACAGTTATAACAAACATAAACAGCCCATTGATACTACTGATAAACCAGAAAATACTCAAAGTAATGCCGGGATCACAATCAACTTAACATTCACTTAATGTAAAGAAGCTAGTGTATGCTCAGGATTCATGTTACATAATGTAACAACAGCTCGAGTAAAACCTAGAAAATGAATATGGACCGTTTTAAATCAAATTGTTCACTAGATTGAAACCCAAGAATTTAGAGCTGATTAGGCCAAAAGTATTTGAAATGGAAGCTTTATCAAATATATAAAATAAAGTGTAACAAGAGGCTATGAATTTTAAAGTTTGCAAGATGTGGACAAGCCCTAAAACGCTAAACCTTCACCATTTTCCAGCCTGTGGGTTGGTCAATTTAATAAAATGCCTTACTCTTCTTTTGTCCTTTCTTCATTCTTCTCTTCTCACTCACACACTTCCTATTAACTGCTCCCATCTCTTGGTCTCCCTTGTGAACTTTTCCCGAAATACTTAATCTTCAGCACTACACCCTAACCGACCCTGTGATGTAGTGGTCAGTGCACCTGGCTGCAAACCTAGGGGTCTCGAGTTCAATTCCCGGCTGGTACCTTGGGTATTTTTCCCGAAAAGGAAACTATCCCAACAGTCACCAGGGTTTGGTTGGTTAGGTTTAAGTGTTTCCGCTGGTTTCACACCCTCATACTCACTATCGCCATCACCTCATCAGGACATGAAAAGGATGTGCTAGTAGTACATTTTGGCGTCCCCTGGGCAACATTACATTAATACTGGCTACTCTTTCCACAAACTGGGCTAAGAGTGATGTAGCCCAGATGCACAATATTATTTCTATCATCATTCTCCTTGGGATGCTTTCCTTTTCCATCCAACATCCTCATTACATGACCATACCATCTCACCTTTGCTTCCTCTACTATCTCATGTACTCCAACATCCTCATTACATGACCATACCATCTCACCTTTGCTTCCTCTATTATCTCATGTATTCCAATAAAGTCCTCAAGATATATTTTGAGCTGGCACAAACAAATGATGGAGAAAAAGAAAATGTATTCAAAACTTATCAAAAGACAGCGGAATTTAAACGGAAAAGTCCGAGCAGCTGAAATGACACTCATATGGGGGATGGAAAATCATTTTATAAACAAATGGTCGGAATTAAGACCTAGCCTTTATGGCTTGTATCGGGCACAATTTTCATGAACTGTAAAACCAACCCTGCCAATATGATTGTTAAATAAACTCAATTTTATAAAAGATCTTCCAATTTGGGAACTAGGAATGAGGGAAAGAGGCTGCCAGCTCCCCGTAAAAACTTAGACTGAAGACAACTTAAGTTCATTCCTATCATAATTACTATTTATTAGTTTCAAAGCCTATCCCTTAGTAGCAACTAAATTACAAAACTCAAAAGCAAGCTTGCTGGTTTCTGAAGGAAAAAAAGCCCTAAAAAGTTTTTTTAGTAGTTGTATTTTTGCTAATTTATGCATTTCTGACAAAATGAATCTGGCCAACAGATATAATGTCCAGTTAAAAAAAACCACATTAAAAGTCATCGGCAACATCTCATCAAAGCCAAGTATTCGCAAGAATATATCTTTTGACTCGATTATATTTTAAAACAAAAATAGGCGGTCAGAAAAGGAATTAAATAAACAAGTTATCTAATTTCTACTCACAATGCATGTCCCTCTCATGTTCATACTCAATGAAGGCATAGCCGCGTGGTTTTCCATTCACGGTATTATGAGTCACGACAATCTAGAACAAATGAACATCAAAATTATGGCAAACAAATTTAGAAAATTTTATAACATGTAAAATGTTTGACAATGGCTAAATAATTTCATACTAATGAAAATTTATGAAAATAAAGTAAAAGAAAAATTCTGGGAAGAATCCAATGCACAAAGGTGACATTTTCCTTTATTCTAGCTTTTAGGCGTGCGTGAAGCTTTGAAAATTTCAACTTCAATTTGAATATTTGTTCGCTTGACTTTGATTCAAAAGTAAAATTCTGGATTTGACAATTATGAAGCTTCACAAAGAGTTAAAACACATGTTTATTTTTTTCATTTTCTGTTGTTATTTCCATCATAAATTTATGTTGGAATAAAAAAATAAGCAAAGTATTAAATAACATTTTGTGACAAAATACACATTTATTATATAAGACAAAATATATTAATTATGTTTGGAATAGACCTAGATAGTTTTTAAATTTTATTTAATAACTAAATTTACATAGTCACACAAAATTAAATAATTAATTTAATCCCATACTAATTTTTTTTTATAAATATTCAAACTCAATTCGGGTTTGAAAATATCTGATATTATTTGAGTCAACTTTGCTTCGAATAGAAAAAGTGGGCTTTGCACAGCCGTGATGGCTTCTATGGTAGAAATAGTCACAGTCACAGTGGTGACGATGGGGACTAGGATAAGAGGATAACCACCAGCTTGGGGTGGAGAATAGTGAAATACCAGGCAATAAGTACAGACTCCCAGAGTCCTCATGCCACCCTGCCTATGGGTTTTTCCTGGCAAAAATTTAAATAATGGCACATCTTTATACTCTTTCTCTCTAATGTGAAATAAATAGGTAGCACATTTAGCTGAACAAGATATTTAATTACACAATGCACATTCTCAAATGGGAAAGCTATACAAAAATAGGGTGCATCTAGAAAATTTCTCTTTGATATTAACACTAAAATAATAACAAGTGTCTTTGTTTTTGTATAGAATAAACTTCTAAACATTAATTTAGGTCACAAACAAGGAAAGAACAGATCCACAGACGCTAGGTTAAACGTGCTGCTGCCCTCCTTTTCGAGGCTTTACTCCTTTAACGCTGAGATCACTAGGTGTGGTCCCCAGTGACTACAGCGCAATCAAGTGAGCATTTTCTAAATGACTCACTTTAAACTCAAATTTACTAGAAGGCACATACAAAATATGAGTTCCTCAAGTTAACCAATAGAACATTCTTTACTATGTGGTTAGGTCAAAATTTGGTAGCTACGTAAAATATCATACAAGAAAACCAAATATGATCTAATTTTCAAATTGGAATTGTGGGAGCTAAGGAGGGTGAAGGAGGGAGAGGGGTTTAGAAATGAGAATAAATTGCCATCTTTCCAAAGAAAATTTAAATTCGCCAACTTGTTAAAAGGACCATTCCACATAACCATGAAAGTTTGGAATTCAAAAATTTACTGCTGTGAAATGAGAGGGGCCCTTAAAATTTCCTAAACTACAAAAATTTGATATGTTCCAAATTAGGGTACACTTTATACTAATTAAACCTCCTCATACCTAACAAAATAGCGTGATTAGTAGTACATTAAGTGTATAATCGGTACGAATTTTAAGGCACACCACTAAAAAAATAATTAAAATTTGTTATTGATGATGACAGCAAAAAATTATTCTACTTTATAAAAGGCTCTTTTTGTAAAAATTGGACTGTAGTAAGACATTCGGAACACTAAATTTGTAAAGGCAGAGGAAAAAAGTTTAAAGTAGGGGCTACTAAAAGTAAATGAACACACAAAACAAAAACTACCTTAAAGGTGATACATTAGATTTACAAATAGATCTAAATTAACATTATGAAATCAAAGTGACCAGAATATTATGAAATATACAATGTCCAAATTTGTTTGAGACTAATTTTAATCAAATTTCTATTAAATCTTATTCCTGTATTATTATTGTATTGATTTTTTGATGATAGTGATAATAATTTTAGTTTCAAACCTGTCCAAATTACACAAACAAGATTTTTTTCTTTACTTTAGTAGATAATTTTCATACCAAACATTTAATAACTATAACTTTGATTAAAATTATATTTGGGTATTGTTAAGGGTATTTTTTCATATACTTTGTATTGTCAACAATTTTACTCACTTTACTAAACCCTATTTTATTGTGATATAATTTTTTTTTTTTAAGAAAATCTGCAATTATTAATTGTATGAAAATATTGTTCTATTATAGTAAAATAATCTTATACTGAAAGAGTTTTCAGTGTAAAAATAAATAAATGTATATTTATTTCTATTCCCTTTTACTGAAATTAAAATGCATTTAATTTTTCATACAGACACGAGAAGATGTTGGACAAAATACTATGAATTTTTTGTTGTGTAATCCTAAAAGCACGTTTAGGGGGATAAGCTTCATCTTCAGACTTGATTTTATTATAAACTGATTTAAAACCAATTTGTTAACTCTCATTGCACATTAGTATAAAATAATATTGTACTTAGTATCATGTCTTACTACATGTTCGGGTTGTACGCTTAAGTACTAATTAAGCTAATGGGTTAGGATTTGAGAAAGTTGTATACAGAGGAAATGAACCCACATTTACATGGAGGGAGAGTGGAAAATCATTTAGGAAACCCCCTTCCCCAGTTCAACTGAGCAAGATTCGACCTCAATCTCCCCATCCTCGGCAGCATAGTTCAACACGAAACCAGCACATCAGCTAACTACGCCACCGAGGTGGGTCCTAACATAGAGACTGCCTTGCCAGCCAGTATACCGTTACCCGTATCACTACCAGTTAAGAGGGTGCACCGACACACCAGGACACTATCTTCCATATATAACCTTAAAAGTTCAGAATAATTTCACTAAGTGGTACACTTTAACTTAATTACCTTTTTAATTGGCCCATACACTTCAAATTCTCTTCTTAATTTTGACTCTGATGTGTCAAAGTTCTGGAACAAAATAAAAGCAACTCAATGATAGGCAACACACTGGCAATAGATAACAGTTTTTTTAAAGGGTATTAATTACTAGTTATTTCCCCTAATATTTAGAATCTTTTGGCATTGACCCATCAGTTTGTAGAATGGCCACAAACCACTTAAAATCCTGTTTTTGTTCCATTATTCCCTTCTATCCAATCCTATTTCCATACACACCATACCAGCATTTAATGTAGGACTAAGAAGATATTTGATGTTTGCTTTGAGGAATACTTTGTAATTTTAAATTTTGCATTAATAAATATAGGTACAGTAGAACTTTGATCCGAACACACCTTAAATAAAATAGGCCAAAATGCTGATGTATGAAGTTTATAAAACTGGAAGCAACACTATTTAAAATTAGTGTTTTAGCAAGCAAAGCGCCCGAGCCCTCTTCGACGTCTACATTCTTTATGTCACTTATCTATTTGTGTCCTAATCCTCCACAATGGTAAAATATATATATATATTTAAAATACAACTATAGTACTGTACCTTAATATATTTTATTTGTCTTGTTTATAAAATAAAATACATATTTACTGATCCAAACAAATTGATAATCTCAACCACCCAACTTATCCATTTTCTTAACTCAAAAACTTCCAAAAATATGAAGCATATCATATATTAGAATATACTCAGTACAGATGTTCTCATATTTTTTGTTACCCTTTCACATCCCCCAGGTTGAGAACCACTGCCTTAAACCATGTGGCCACCAAAGATAATCAGATGCATGTTCACGCTGTGAATATGAACCACAAAGTGACTTTTATTTGTAAATTTGTGTATCTTCTGTACACAATTTTGGGAATGTGCTGGACTATATATCATAATATGGTCTATAAGAAAATGAAAAATTTGAATTTTTAAAAATAACCAAAATCATGTTTAGATTAATTTATAGGCCTTAAAGCTGATCTTGGTTGGTTGAACTACCCCCATTTAAAAATAATAATGACATTTTTATATAATAATTTTGTTGAGACTTAGTAGCGACCAGATGCAAATTATTGTGCATATATAAAAAAACCTCTTTCTTTGTTAGATCTTTTATTTAGATATCTCATTGTTATTATTACACACCCAAGAGCGATGAATATAATAATACCAATATTTATAAAGTTTGTTAATAGTTATACAATTAAAACAAAACTCACAAAAAAAACCTATGAGAAACATCTTAGACAAGTCAATATAGACTAAGATTATGCCTTTGTGGGATCCCAAACTTTGGGAACAAATTCTGGAAATTGTCAATGTGATGTTTGTATTTAATGCTCATTAAAAATATTAATAATATATTATTAAAGTTGAATTATACTTAGCTACCTTTAAGTAGATGGATACCCAAAATTTCAGCCGCTTTTATTTTACACCTACCATATCTTACTTAGTCAAAACAACCGTGTGTCAATAAATAACCACACTAGACTTTTATTAACAATGTGGGTTATAAGCCACTAAACTACTTTATGGTATTATTTATCCATGAATACATTTAAGGAAGGAAAACATATGTTTGGTGAAAAATAATAGTAAAAGTGGATTTTAAATATCAAGCTAAACCCACAATACACCTTCACCAGACTTATTTTTCAGCAAGACACATCTATGACATTAATGTTATTTTTTGAAATGGCATTCGTTTGCCTTTGTATTAGCTATATTGGGTAAACTAATATTTTAGAAGTCTAAAATAACTTTTTTGTGAGAGGTTTAGTAACTAAAACGTAAGAAGTAGCCAAGCCCTCTGGTTCAGTTGAGAAATGTGTTTGGTGTTATTATAGACTAAGCTGTAAATCCCTTATTTATTTAGATTAGTTTAAATATATTTTATTGTGTAACTATTAAAATTCATACCATAATTTATTTTATGTTGTTGAATATCTGTCAAACGTGTCCTGGAATTTGATGACAACTTTTTATCTTTATTTAAAATGTTTGTCACCAAATGCCTCTATGCTCTTGACAGATATTCAACAACTGTTGAGATTAGCATGTAAAGAAAACTAAACTCTATGTCTCTATAGAAGAAATATTTGATCTATTTTGGCCAAAAAATGTTTATGAGATAAAAATTAATGCACTAAACTTGCTGTTACTAGCACCCCACCTTAAGAACATTTTTTAAGTCAATCTTAAGATCTATATTTAGAATTTATTTATATTTATACCATAAATGTTTAATTAAAAATACAAACTTATAATAGTTAGACCTAGGTTTTTCAGTTTATCTTTCAACAAAGCCTTATTTAACATGTCTTGTTAGACAAAATATTATTTAGTTTTTGTTTGGAGAACTTACAATTTAAAAATAAATTAATTGAAAAATTTTGTGGACATATGTTTTTCCCTTAAAAAGTCCCACCAGATTAGAGAATTTAAATTTGTTGTTCAGACCTCTAAATTGCAACCCTATTCTAATGAGATTTTATAATGAAATGAACGGGAATAAGAGCCTAAAGTAGAAAATTACTTTTAGATTCTTTCCCCGTTTTCTGTCCTGATCCTGCGGGAAATCGATTTTTCCCATCTGAACATTTCCAAAATTCAAAATGTAATTTCTATAAAAGGCCTAATTAGACGTTTTTTGAGCCATGATCCTTTAAAAAAAATGTGACATCTTTCCTTATAAACACTAAGCTGTTTCATTTGAAAATTATTACTAGACATAAAAGGTTAAATCAAGTTAGGTTAGGTGAGGTATTAGAGGTAATCATATATACAGCCTGGATTATGAAAGGTTTGAAAGGTGGGTAAAAAGTTATCGTAGCTATTATTTTAAACATTAATTTGGGGTTTTATATTTGTGACATCATCTATGGATGTGGCAGTTGCAACCGTTTAGATGGGATGAATACTTATAAGTCATTCACAAGCTAAGTTTACCTGGATGACAGCTCGAAATGTTACTAGAAGTAATCCCTAATATATTACTATGCCAACAGCTGACATCTATCACTTTGGATGACTGTAATGAAAACAGATGGTAATATATTAATGTGATAGTTAACCACAGTAATTTAAGCAAATATTATTTATATATTTATCTGAGGTCGGACACAAAGTTTATTCATAGTTTTATTCCACTTAAAAAAATATTCACACCACTTTCACAAAAACTTCTAACGAAGATAGCTTCAAAATGGCGTCTGATGAATCTAAACCCATATGATTGAACATAACGATAAACAAGTTTTTTACAATGATGCAGACACACAGTTGATGAAAATACTTTATTCAGTTAAATATTTCAAAAAATGATAAAATAATCATAAAATCATTTATTGTATGTAAAAAAAATGACAAGAATTTTCTTTTTTCCAAGTAAATACGATGCTTGTATTAAAAGGTATTGATGTGTGCACGGTATTAAACATAATCAATAACATTCCAAACGAAAAATAAGTACTTTTAATTATGTTTAAAATATGGTTTCGAGTGGATAAAAAGAAATTATTTAAAAAAAATTAAATAGTATGAGAAAACTTAAGTTTACGTTATTTTAAATGTAATATATAACAGGTAATTAAAGATCTTTACATTTATAACAAAACAGTGATCTTTTACAAGTGTGGCAACCCAAAACTTAAACATATGATTTTCGAACTGTCATACAGGTAAAAACCTATCGTAAACGGAATATACCTAATTTCACATAATGAAATTTCATGTGCAGATGTTCAAGATTTCTTCAAACAGTATAAAAATACAATTGTGTCTGATTTACAAGAGTTGAGTTTGTCTTTGTAAATGATTGTGTGTTAGTAAAAACAAAAGCTATTCTTTGGGATATAGCTTGAGGTGTGCCACAAGTTCACATGGCCAAAATATATCCCGTGACTTAGGCGAGTTACTTTTATTAGTCATTTATAATCAAAGCACCATATTTTTTGGTGTGTAAAATATATTAAAGATATTTTATTTGGAAAAAAAAGTGCCTTAAGTGGTAACTATTTAGTGTGCTGTTTCCAACTAATGAGATATAATCACTTACGATTCGAGCAACAAACAAAGTCTTGAATGGATCTGCTGTAGCTAATGGAAGGCTGTGAGGGTCCCCTGGAAAGTAAATAGCACATCTGGTAATGCATTAAGAGACTAGCCTATATAACAAACTTGAGCATTTATTTGATAAAGTATGCAACATATTCTTTGGAAAAATCCTACCAAATGGAATTGAATATTTTTAAGGTGCCGAATGGAAATGAAAGTGAAAGCCTAACTTACAAACAGCAATTTCCTGTTCAAGTTTGTATGCAACTTGTTCTGCACGCTCTCTTCGTCGACGCTCCAGACGCTCTTCTCTGGTTTCCACACGAGTTGGAGGTGGAGTGTCCTTTGGATCCTGTTAATAAAACACAAAATTCAATCAAAATCCATTAAGCCTATTAGAATGAGCTTGGCTTTAGGCACACCTACTTCACAAGCTTGTACATGCAACAAATAGTGTTTCATGAATACGTTTTTTTTAACATTGCTAAATAGAATAACTTATAATAGTGAACACAGGAATTATAAAAAAATGTGCCAGGATTAAATACGTAATAGGCCCACTTTTGTGTATAGGGTTAGGCTACATAAGAAGCGTTGCTAATGCTTCCCCTCCACCCCTTTTGCACGTAGCAAACTTGTGATATGAGTTAGATTTAAGGTAGACCCTACATTTTTTTCAGATCACTATCACTATTCTATATAGAAAAAATAAATAAAAAATAGCCATTTTGAAACTTTCAAATATAAGCCTAAGTTACATGCAAGAAACAGACTCTCAACCTTATGGGAGTTTTGCTGCGATACTTTTGCCAGCTGAGTCCTTCAATACTTGGCTTCGCTAGTGTTACTACTGGGTAATGATAGGACTAACCGCAGCAATCCTAGTGTTGAAGGACTCAAACTGCCAAAAGGAGCGCAGTCACTTTACCTGGAGGTTGAGTGTCTGGGTGTATTATTTGTCTTGTGGCCTAGATCGTACAAAACTATAAACAATACAATTTTGTTGCAACTAATAATAACATGAATCCTTCAAGCTCAAAGATAACATATAAATTACACTCAACTTTTCAAGAAAGCAAAACACTCCTTTGTTATGTAACTTGAAGAGTTTTAGGAATTTCTATTAAAGGCAGACCTGGGTCTAAATGAATATACAACACATTTAGAAAGTAATGACAAATTACTTTTAGAAGTTAAAACATAATTTCTTTTAGTTTGATGATTACATAATGTTCCATTTTGATTTTATATTGATTGGTTATTAGTACCGTCAATAACAAAAACAGAACATAAAGAGTTAAGGTTGAACCAACTTCAACATAATTTTTCGAATTGGGAAATTGCTCCTAACAATCACAATCAACTTAAAAGTTAACTAGAGCTAACATTCGAATATCGTAAAGAAATATAGTTTTGTGACAGGATTCAAAAAAAGTGGAGCAAAACTTGGCTAATGAATTCGGACTACTTGAAAACAAATTGTTTACTAAAATTGAACTTAAAAGCGTTCAAGGGTGATCAGGCTTCAAGTACTTGAAATAAAAGCTTACTGGAACTGCAAAATAAAATGTAAGAAAAAGCCATGTTGTTGAAATACACTTACAAACTAGTACCATATCGGAAGTGTCAGCACATTATAAACAAACAAATGAAGTGATAAATAGCTGTGTTGAAATTGACAACATAATTGACTGATAGGGACTTGTGGTAGGCCTAAAGCCTACATTACAGTTCTCCAGTGGACAGATATTATGCTAAATGAACGTCACACCAACGTAAAGTTAAATGCATGTTAATGATATGTAGCTCATGACTAGAGCCTGGATTGTATCTATAAGGCATTCCCGAGCTAAGTTTACCTGAATGACAGCTCGAAATGTTACTAGAAGTAATCCCTAATATATCATTACGCCAACACCACTTTCACAAAAACTTCTAACGAACATAGCCTCAAAATGGCGACTGACGAATTTAAACCATATGATTGAACATAATGGTAAACAAGTTTTTTACAATGAATGCTGACACACAGTTGATGAAAATATTTTATTCAGTTAAATATTTCAAAATACGATAAAATAATAATATAATCGTGTATTGTATGTAAAGAAATGACAACAATGTTCTCTTTTCCAAGTAAATACGATGCCTGTATTAAAAGGTATTGATGTATGCACTGTATTACACAAAATCAGTAACGTTCCAAAAACGAAAAATAAGTACTTTTAATTATGTTTAAAATATTGTTTCGAGTTGGACAAGAAGAAATTATTTAAAAAAATGAAATAGTATGAGAAAACTTAAGTTTACATTATTTTAAATGTAATATAAAACAGGTGATTAAAGATCTTTACAACCCAAAACTTGAACATATGATTTTCGAACTGTCATCCAGGTAAAAACCTATCGTGAACGGAATATACAGTAGCCCCATGGCTTCTTTGGTGCTGACTGACAGCTCACAGCTGACAGTCAACATTTAGGTATATACCTAAAATGTTGACCGTCAGAAGTGACAGCTGCTAAACACATGTTTTTGCAGATCATATAGTTCGGCGTAGGGATACATAATTTGGATCTGGTAACTTCTCAAAGCTTTGAGCTGTCAGTCAGCACCAAAGAAGCCATGAGGCTACTGTACTTAAACATTTTTATCCTGCCAAATATAAATGTGAAAAGCGAAATATCGGTGTTTCAGGTTGTTTAGGACTGTATTTTCAGTTTTAATTTTGTGTGTATTTTAACGTAGGTAGTATTATTTTTATATATTTGTTGGGGAAAATACTTTTAAATGATGGGTCATTAACTTTCATGAAGCTTGTACTTTCATAAAGGAATATATCAAGTGAAAGGATGGCAGTGATCAATGTCCATGTCAAGTATACTGACTTGTCCAAGATGATTACAGTTGCCATAACATAGCTTTGTGTCTGACGTTTCTTGTGCTGTGAAAGGGAGAGAATGTGGCATTGCCAAATAGTGGCCTCTGCAGCACATCTCTTGCGTTTGTAAACACAACATTTGGATAGTTTAATACATTTAAAGAATAGTTATTTCCATGTAAAGTTGTCATGAATGTATTCTGTAAAGATACATTTTAACTAATTAATTATTTAAACAAACAGTCAAAATAATTTAATGGGTGGCGCTTTTTTGAGTTTTATGGAATAATAACACTGCAAGATAATTTTTAAAAATATATTCTCTCAAAAGGAACCATTTATCTTAAACATTCTCTACCCTAAGACTACTTACAAAACAATCAAGAATAATTAAATATCTGTAACCAAGCTGAATTTCTGGATTTTTTTTTACCAAAAAAACAAACAAATTTGAACAAAGGGTTAAAAAAAAGATAACAATTCTGTCATGTTCATTAAAGCAGCTTAAAAACACATAAGATTTTATGAAATGTTATACAAAACGAGTGTATCTATTTAATATATTTATTGACAACCAGGGTAGAGCATTGGCGTACTAAGCCAAAGGTCCCGGGCTCGACTCCCGTGTCAAGTTGTCATTTTTCAATTTTCAGATTATGATATCTAGATGGAGAATTCTTCTCTAAAAGCACAATAATAGCATTGGTTATTTGATTCGTAATATGCAATCCTGTACAATTACAATAATAATGGTACAAGTGGTAGTAATAAGCCAATTGCCGAGTCGAAGATGGCTGTTATCCGATAGCTCGTGAATAAAGCCGACGATTTCTGCACGTCCATCATAGACTCTGGCTTAAAATATGAGTGAAGAATGACCCTGGGCATGGGACGAATCCTTGATAGCTCAGCTCAGTGGTAGAGCATTGACGTACAAAGCCAAAATTCCCGAGTTTGATTCCCGTGCCAAGTTGTCATTTTTCATGTTTCAGAATTCCCTATTTTTGTTTAATTATTTTGTTTAAATGTCTGATCATTAGAACTTATGCTAAAGAGTAAACCTTGGTCATAATACCAACAAATGAATTACTAAATAGCCCTGTCACATGATACCCTTCAAGTAACGTTCACTTAAAGTAAAAGACCTCGCAAGACATCTCAAGTTAACTGCATTGTGATCGCTTCCATCTAAATATACAAGATCCTTTACATTAAGTTTAACTTTAAGTTAACATTAATATGATTGTGATCCCGGCATAGCTACTGCGATTGCAACATTCAATGTAGACAGTCAATATTACGACTCCAACTCCCGACATGCAGGCACGACTCTATGTAGACTGGCCATTATAGGACTACAGGCCTACTGTGTAGCTTCTTATTAATATTATCCTAGATGAAATACCAAAACCGGTGAGTATAATAATGGTGTTACATCTTCAATGATTTGCTATCTTATGTAAAATAGAGTGTATTATAAGATAAGGTGATTATACCAAGGAATTATTCTCTAAGTATAAATTAATATTGTCCACAAACTTGGCAAGGTAACCAAGACAAAATGCGGACCCTTTTGATGAAAATTCCAACACAATCCTGTATTTAGCAATTTGACTAATAACAATAATATCGTTAATAGTTTACAATTGGTGCTTACCTCGAAACATTTTAGGAACTCTCCAATTCCAATATAGCCTCTATTTTTCTTTTCGTGAGGTAATTTGTCGGGTGGGGGAAGATACGGTATTGGATCGCGTGGAGCAAAAAGGGCAAGTAAGTTTGGAGGCAAAAACTGCGTCATATTGATGGAATGTAACTTTTACAAAATGCGTACAAGATTTTCCACTCAACCGAAATAAAATTAAGAGCTACTAAACGAACTACAACACCTAATTATAAAAACTCTTTGTTGTTAACAACAACTACACTTATCTTCCATTTTAGAGGTAAGAGATAAATTCAACTGTAATGTTCATCCGCTAAAAATAATCCTTTTATGAGTTTTGTATATTAAATTAAAATAAAATTTTAACTTTCTTTAATTTTTATCGGTTGTTCATTAATACATTACAAACTTAAATATTTATCATTAATAATTATAAGTTGATTGTAATATAGATATTCATACGCGTTCCTAAAGCGTAATGAAACAGACTTACTATTACTAGAATGGTCTCATACACGGTAAGGTGAATCCAGTGATTGCTTTATTTTACGGGATGGACATAAACATACTCATTGCCAAGGTCCAAACCTTGACTCTCAAGTTTATCGTCTGCCTAATTGTGGGGGGGACACATTTAAGGTTTTATTTTCAATGTTCTTATGCGAAAACATGTCTGATGAATAAAAGTGTTATTGTTTGAAAACAATAAGGTATTATACAAAACTTGCCTGAAGAAACATTTACATTAAAAATAATATACAATTCAGTTTTACAAGTAGTACTGTACAAAATACGAATACAATATTTAATATATTTAAATATTTAGCTATCACCCATGTTGTTTACTGTCTGCCAAGACTACACTTATATTTAAAGATGGCTATTAGCATGTATATTGATTTCAGAAACCGTATTGCATTTGTTTGAATGCCATACTTTGTATAGAAGTCATAATTTCAAACGATTATTTCGGTCAAAGGTTTGTAGGAAGTACGGTATCTACTAAACCCTGTTTTTAGTAGGAATCCTAATCTGCAAGGCTTTATTTCATACCAGAATGCTATCATATATCAGTATATATATATATATTTTTTTTTAAAGGATAAATGGCCATTTATACTGGAAGTAGAAATTACCCTCTGGAAGGTCTTTACTCATACCTAACACTACTACAGGATAGAATTCTGGTATGAGGTAAAGCCTTCAAAATGAGTTTACTTCAAAAGTCATCGTATATATCAGCCTACATCAACTTAGTTAAAGAAAAACTCACTGTTTCAAACTTCAAAAGTCATCGTATATATCAGCTTACATCAACTTAGTCAAAGAAAAGCTCACCAGTTTCAAACTTTGTTATGCTTTTCAAAGCTTTTATTAACACATTTATTTCATTCAACTAATCAGGCATTGTTGTATCTCATATATTCAATCAAATTAATTAACGATGTCAAAATGCCACCTTGCCTTGGATGCGTGTAAAAGAGAAGGAAATATCCGAAAGTATCCTTCTTTCCTACACAATGGTATGCAGATGCCAGCTCGACATTATCAGCAACAGATATCCATCCATTTATATTATAGAGATAAATGGGCGAAACTAGTAATCTATATACTATACTAGATGGACATAAACATACCCCTTTTAACAGACCAAATAATGATGATAAATTTTGTCATCTGGTTTCTAGTGAGGGGACAGATTCAACGGTTTCTTTCAATGTTCTTGTGCAAAGACGTGTTTCTAGTGAATACCTAGTATTATTGTTAGTAAATAGTGAAGTATTATACCTCACATGGTTGAAGACACATTTACATTAAAGGATATACCATTTAGTTTTACAGGTAATATCGTACACATAAAAAACAAACTTTAATATGTTAAAATATGTAGCTATTGCCTATGTTGTTTACATTCTGCCAAGACTACAATATATTTAAAATTGGTTATTATCTTATATATTGGTTTCATAAACAGCATTATATTTAAAGTTCGATAACTATGATGAAATAAGGTAGGCAGTGGCGTCGGTTGGGAGGACGAGACGAATTTGTATTTAAAATTGAAAATGTGTCTCATAAAAAACTTAAATACAAATTTTTTACAACATATTATATTTATAGATTAATGTCAGTAATTATTCTAGGATACCTTTGAATGTTTTTTATGACATAAGAAATAAACCATATAACCTAGTTTAAGTTTCTAGCTATAAGGAATTATTATTATTATTATTATAATTTTATGTTTCATTGAAATACAAGCACAACATAAAAGAATATAAATGGATGGGCGTAATTGTCATAAGTTACGGATGGGGTATGGGGTGTGCCTAAGCACTGCGTTGTTTACAAACACAAACAACAATTTGGTCAGTCCGCAGTTGACTTAGTCTTTTCGGCTGTTTAGGACCGGGACAAGACGATTTCACCCTTATCATTTCGGTGGATGTACAGTTCAATTACTAGTTAGTACGAACTACGTATGCTATTCACTTCCCTCAACAATGAGCCAATCAAGATTGAATAACTTAGCCATACTTTCTATAGAAAGTAAAGTAGCTAAAACAATCAATTTTGACGAATGTATCAACATATTTGAAGAAGAAAAAGCTCGTAAAAAGCAGTTTCTATAATTCATTGAGTGTATTTTATTTTGTGTAAGTTTTGCTGTCTTACAATCCTACTTAATCTTTTTTGGTTTTTTAAGTTATGGTAATTTATTTATTATTAACTTATCTTTCGTAATGATTTTACACAGGTTCTTCATTTACCTACTTTTTATGTTAAGAAAGTTACATATTTCTTAGCATATACATTTTCAGTACAACTATTTTATTTGAAACAAACAATGTACAGTTTTGTTTTTGTTTTTAGCAAATAATGATATAAACATACGGATTCAGTACTGAAGTTAATTAAATATTTTGCCTAGTTTTATAATACACCAGAACATTTATGTAGTAAGGGATTGAGTTGAAAAATTAAGCATTTTTCTACATGTTGTAATTAGTTTTAATAATTGAAATAAAAACCACATATTTGAAAAATTATAAAAAAATTGCAATTATTTCTGTGTTTTTAATTTTAGTTTTCCTTTAAGTTCTATTAATACTTACATAGTTGGCTCTTTCCACATTTTTTCAATATTTTTTTATGGATATAGGATTAAGCCTTGGTTTTGTGGTGCCTATAGTAGAGACACAATATGGGAGTGCTTAATAATAGGGATGAGGGAGGGAATTCTCACCCCGGGACCCTAAAGGCGTTGGTACGTCGTTGAAGGTAGGTAGCTTAAAATTTAATTACATGTGTTTGAATAACAAGCTTTGTGTAGTAGTTTTACATTCAAACTAACATTAAGGCTATAGAGCTTGGAGTTATTGTTATATTACAATATATTTAAGGTGGGAGTATATTGATTTCCGAAACTATTTTATAATTAATGTTCGATAATGATAATGAAAAAAAATGATGACTAAAAACCTGATTACTTTGATTCAAATGACAAGCATTATATAGAAGTCTTACCTTCAAACGGTCATTTAGGATATAGGCTTGTAGGAAGAGTTATTATATTAGTCTAAATGGATTGATTTAAGGAAACAAGTCACAAGTATTGAACTTTGTTACGCTCTTAAAACCTTTTATTAAAACATTCATTTCGTTGAACTAATCATACATTGATATATCTCATATATTAATACAAATTATCGAATTATATCGAAATGTCACATGGCCTTGTATGTAAGAGAGAGAGAGAGAGAGATACCCGAAAGTTTCCTTCTTTCTTACACATCGATGTGCAGACGACCACTAGAAAATTTTAGCTGGGGGTATCCATCCAGTTATATTATAGAAATCAATGGATGAAACACTTAAATCTTTAATTACGTATCTATGCCTTTATGGTTGTTATACTTAGGGGTTGATATTATGTTTTGAAAATAGTTTTTAAATCTAAAAAATAAATAATTGAATAACATAAAATAGCTAGTACTTTTATATAAAAAAAAGTATTAATATTTACTTTATAAAAGCATGTGAAATAAATAGCTCAATACCACATTTATTTCATATTGTAATTTTATAAGATAGTTTGTGTTCGAAATAATATGGAAACTATAAAATTCTGTAAAGTTAAGGCTATACTATGTAATCACCAAAAATGTGTGTAATCTGAGAACATAGAAAGCACACTGACTGATGAGCATAGATTAAGAGTGGTATTGATTGACATAGGTTTTTAAAGTTAAAATAACACCTTTGAGTGCTGCGGTGACTGGGCTTCGAACTAAAACAATCTTTAAACTTAGTGCAAGACCAAACCAATAACACCTTAGTAGTTCAAGATGTACTGTACATTTTAAATAGTTTGTTTCATATTGAGAACATACATATAATTTTTTCTTTCCTTTTAAGAAGAACCGACTGTATTTAGTTATAAATAGGAAAGGAGACAGGCGAGAAAGAATCTTTTCTTCAAGGATTATTTAAGTTATACTTTAGCCATTAAAAAAATGTCAACGTTCTCGTAAAATATTTGGTTTATGTATACCTCTGAAACAATGTCAATCTAAAATAATTCCTAAACTAGGAATTTAAATTATCATCAAAAAGTCATTTAAAGCGCTGATTGTACTTAAAAGAGTTTAATGCTTCAAATATATTGTATAAAAGCTATACGATGTAAAATTAGAGTATTTAGTAGTTACATATAGAAGTACAAGTCAAATGACAGAACCTTATACATGTCCATACTTTCCTAGTAGTATATTGGGGTCTTATAAAATTTACAATACCTACTACCCCAGCTATGTTAAAAAAAACTGTAATTTGATTCACAATATATTTAAGTATCGAAAAAAAAAATCTCTTGCTATCTTTTATTGGGAGACTTCACCACGAGTAATCACAGGTAAGATCCCTTTCAAAATAAATGTCTGAGTACGGCCCTGATACTTGCCTTAAGAGAAAGAGGGTCTCGTTTTATTAATGATTATATGTTCAAATCTATTAATTATTTAGAAATGATTAAACTTCAGATTATAGAACAGTATTAAAACAAAACTGTTTTTAAATCTTATTAATGATTTAAAAATTCAGACCTAGTATAGCCTAAATTATGCAAGTATTTAAGAATTTTTTGGTACCTATCTTTCAAAAGATTTTTCTCCAAATATAAAATTATATTCTAAAGACAATATAATAGTTTAGTAAAGATTTGTATTTAAGAAAAATGTAATCACTTTCGATATAAAGCTATGTTAATTTGTTATTTTATGGAACTTATAAAAAAAAATTGTTGCACCTGACAGGACTTTAAGTATAATGTTTAGAGATAGACAGTAGCTTTTTGAAATTTTGATCATCCTTAGTAAGGTTATGATTGATATTTTTCAACAAAAGACAAGCTTATAAGGGCATATAACATAACCAATTACGTTTGAAGTAAGGACTATATGTCATAACATGTGTTTTTTATAATGCAATTATGTGTATACATAAATTATACAAGTATATAATACATATAAATATATTTGATATGTTGTCAAATACAATTATATACATATGTATAATATATATGTATTTTTATATATATTTATAGATACATACATATGTATGTATGCACATATACATAATATATATAAAATGTATATATACTTCATTCACGGTAGGAGTTTACCTCTGAAAGGTCTTTTTTCCTACCAATATCCTACTATATAATAGATTTCTGGTAGGGAAAAAGGACTTTCAAAGGTAAACTCCTACCGTGAACGAACTTTATGTATATGTTACTGACCGTTTCTAATTAGTGACATTTGCCTACCCCAACCTCTAGGATAGAGATTGATGGCGAACACGTTAGAAAATATGGTAAAAGACAATGGGTTCTTTTCTTTGGACTTTTATTATAAACTGAGTAGAAGATATACAAGTTGTACAAGAACTAAGTATGGACACTACTCGCAAGTCTTGGCCCCATTTGAGTGGTCCACAAGCCCTTTCTTTGGCCTCTTATGCACTTCAGTCCCTATATACTTGGTATCCCTCTATCTCTACCAACAAGGATTAACCTGAAAAACAACCCGAGGCTGTTTCCTGATAACTTTAAATTAGTCAAATACACTGTAATAAGCCTACATCAGACTACAGTAGCCCCATGACTTATTTGGTGCTGACTGACAGCTCACAGCTGAGAGTTGATGGCTTTGAAAAGTTACCAGACCAAATTATGTATCCCTGCGCCAAACCATATGATCTGCAAAAACTGTGTTTAGCAGATGTCACTTCTGACAGTCAACATTTAGGTATGTATGTATGTATGTATGTATGTATGTATGTATGTATGTATGTATGTATGTATGTATGTATGTATGTATGTAT
>CABFOW010002142.1:0-12645 GCA_902141385.1 Timema californicum
TTGGGGTCTCGTTGAGAAAAATGTCTCCTTGTCGTTCCTGGTGGCTACGCCCCTGTTTCAAGTTACCTGGCTACAGGACGATCCTTTGTTTGCAGAGATCGACCCTCAACTGGCCACCCCACCCCCGGTGCACGTGGGCGCTGGACAAGGGATAGCGGTGTACGGTGAGAGGCCCCCCACGCCTGTAGATCTAAACGACCTCTGTCCACCCCCTGAAGCCTGCCCGGAGTGCCAAGTCCCTAAAGAAGCCAAGTGCAACGACGGGGGCATCGCCCTGTTTCACCTGGTGGGCCGCATGGAGATCAAACCCTTCGCCAACGCCACGTACCCGGGACTCCCCTCCAGAGTGCTGGGTATATCATCACTAGTATTACTGTGTCCATTACCTTGCTTGGTTCCACCATGGTGTAATCAGTCAAGGTAAGATGGCTACTTTGCTTGGTTCCACTATGGTGTAACTTATGATAGGGACATAGTGTAATGTCAGGGTAAGACTGCTACCTTGTTTGGTTCCACTATGGCGTAGCTTATAAAATAGAGCCATAGTATAATCAATCAAGATAAGTCTGCTATCTTGTTTGGTTCCACTATGGCGTAGCTTATAAAATAGGGCCATAGTATAATCAGTCAAGATAAGTCTGCTACCTTGCTTGGTTCAACTATGGTGTATCTTATCAGTAAAGGTAAGACTGCTACCTTGCTTGGTAGGCGGAGTGTACAATCTAGCAACAAGTACCTGATGCTTTCCTCTTTTCCACTTATAATTGAAGAGTATAGGGGGAAAGTCATATTATATATTTTTTTCAGGACAACTTTTATATCTCAAAACACATAGACCCCATCAATTTTTTTAATGTGATTTAAATATGAAAGAGATCGCTTTTAACCATAATCTAAACTCTAAAGTACATTAGAAAGGTTTGTTTAGTAGATGACAATAACAGCTCAATTTGAGTTAGTTGGACTTTCCCCCCGTACTGTTCAACCGTCTTATCCGACCATAGAATATTGAGCTGTAATTCCCGATGCCTTGAAACAGACTGCCAGCTGTATGCGGTGGGGAAACCCGTGTACCACCGGAACACAGAGGCCTTGTATGGTAGCTGGATGCGCGACCCCATGCCGGTGATGGAAACCCTAGGCGAGAAGCTGTGGGTGACCAAGGAGAACGACACGTACCATTTGTTCGAGTACACCAACAAGACCATGTTCCGACGGGACATAGCCACCAAGCGGTACAAACTGGAGTACCCCTTCAAGGTAGGCTAGTAGCCGTGATCGTTTAACTTTAATTAAGCACCTCTCGGAAACTTTGTTAGTTCGATTCCTGATAGGGTGACAAGTCAGATAAGATACTAGTAATTCTGATTTCACTATTAGTGCTGTCTCAGACGCTAAAAGCTCTTCTGGAGATTTACTCTCGTCCCGAAGTCTGAACGCATTCACAAAGGAACAGCATCACTTTTCCCTCTTACCTCCAATAACTCGTGTATAACTTTGAACATCTGCTATAAACAAAGAGCTTTTTTAGAGCTTTTAAAGTCTCAAGATGCTTCTTTATGGCTTTATTACACTAGCACATCCTAAAGGCTTTATTGAACGAAACTCAAGGCTATTATTAAAAGCATTATTGAACGTAGCTAAGGCATTTCCTAAAGGTTTTATTGCAAAAAGCTCAAGGTTATTCCTAAAGCCATTATAACACGAGGCTCATGAATCTTGAGCCTTCCACCTACCTCCACCTAAATAAATTCTATAGCGGCTTCCGAAAACATTCACCATTGTTGTAGAAACTTCAAGGCAACACATTTTAAGGTGGCCAATAAAGACTTTCTTTCAGCCTAATATGTTCATAGAGATTGTGGACATTTTGAGAAATATATTCCTATCCTGGCGGCACCATTCTTTGTGACAGTACGGCGTCTGAGTTAGTTGTAGTGCTGTGCCATCAAAGCGCTCTTGTGGCCAGCATGCGAGACGATCTGTGGACCACCATTTGAGCAGCGTATAGCCTACCTGTCGAGGTGGTGGTGGTGGACGGAGGATTGTAGATGTGCAGACTCAATAAAGGAAGCAGTTATGGCTCGTCTGTACATCTGTAAAAGAATCAAAAGCTTCTACAAGTCCAAACAAGTTTGGAACAGACCGAACTTGGTGCGGGTTCTTGAAATAAGGGTTGCTTCCGTTGATCCTCTACTCTGGGACCTACTGAATGAAGTGGTGCCCTAGTTTATCGCTTCCAGAACCAAGTATTTCAAGGAGTACAGTATATTTAACATGTTGAATAGGATGCCTACGAACCTGTCTGGTAATTTCCAGGGTAACGCCCATGTGGTGTACAACGGCTCGTTCTACTACAACGAGCGTGACAAGCCAAGGATGTTACGGTTCGACCTCAAATCCGAGAGCTACCGTCAACTCGACGTCCCTCTTCTGGTCATCAACAACTCCAACTACCTTTACACCACGGAGAACAACTACATGGACTTCTCGGTGGACGATAACGGGCTGTGGGCGTTGTACGGGCTGTCCTCGGACAACAACAACACTGTCGTCATGAAGGTAGATGCTTACACCATGAAGATACAGTACATGTGGAACATCAGCATCGACCACCACATCTTTGGGGAGATGTTCATCGTATGTGGGGTCCTGTATGCTGTGGACAGCGTCAAAGAGAAGAACACCAAGATTAGGTGAGTTGTAATACAAGAGTCCAGTGTCACAGAGAGGAACACCAAGATTATCTGAGTTGAAATACTAGAGTTTAGTGTCAAAGAGAAGAACACCAAAATTCTATGAGTTGCAATACTAGAGTTTAGTGTCAAAGAGAAGAACAGTAATATTAGAGTTTAATGTAAAAGAGAAGAACACCAATATTAGGTGAGTTGTAATACAAGAGTTCAGTGTCACTGAGAGGAACACCAACATCTATTAGGTGAGTTGTAAAACGTTAAATGGGGCGAATAGAAACACTTTCATACATAAATGGTTCTATACCAGTCAGTGAAAAAATGCTATTAATATTCCAAGTATTTTAAAATTTGGGCTTTAAGTTACCCTTTACTTTCGATGTCGAGTTATTGTATCAAAAATATAGATCTGAGATATTTTTTTTAAACTCTGTGTTTCTATTCTCCTGCCATTGTGGTGAATAGAAACATCCAATGAGATAATATGTTTTATTTTATTCTCCTTTCAAAGAGGCGATAGGAAACAGTAAGTATGTCTTCATATATTCTATTAATGTAAAAACTGGTTCAAAAACGAATTTGTACCTTATAAACAACAACAAAATGTATAGGAATATAAACTCAAATAAATATTATCAAATAACAATGTCAAACATTTTTAGGCCTCTGCTATATTCTTTAAGTGGATTAAGTTTCCGACAACTTGACTGTAGTCAAATTCTCTGATGTCTGTAACACTTGACAGTCCATAAATAAGTCCTGGGAATTCTCTCGAACTTCTGTGACAGTAAAATGCACTCTCAAAATTTCAATTTTCTGTGAGTGCTCTCACTTTCCCTATATTTGGTTTTTTGTTCGAAGCTGAACTACCAGCATTACTTGTGTAAATAGTAAGATTGACTAATAGCCAATTCCCTTCTTGTGTGTCTTCTTTCTTTACCAGAAAAGGGGAATATGTTGTGATGACTTCTGAAATCGGTTTTGCAGCTATTCCAGAGACTCTTGATTGATGTGTGGCCACGGGCCTGATCTGGCTATCTAGCTGCAGTCTCTTATTCACTGGAGTCGTTATCAGAAGCATTAATCTCTGAAGATGTATCTGAATCTGAATCGTGCAGACTCATTTCATCCTAAGACTCTGAAGAATCAGATTCATGTGCAACAATACTTTTCCCAAAAATAACATTGATTATTGTTCTCTTTTGTGTGTGTGTGTGTGTGTGTGTGTTCCTTCATATCTCATATTTTTCAGAATTTCAACAAAACTCGTATCTATCGCTGTGCTATCATTTTTCTCCACAAAAGTATCAAGAGGCTTAGGAAGCATTTGTAACACTGGATCTCTAGCCAAAGGCACAATGCCACATTTTTTTAAGCCTGCTTGGACATTGCTTGTCCCCTGTTCAGTGATTCTCTCCATTAGTTGATTAAGAAGCCAAAGGAATCTATCTTTTGACAAAGTCGTCTCATTTTTGCCTGGTCCTCTTTTCCATTTCTCGAGAATTTTTTGCCATTTGATCTTCAATGGTCTAAAAAAAAAAAGCCTCGTTAAGCGGATGCCTAGTATGAATCGAGTTGGCAGGAAGAAAAATCAAATAGATGTCATTTTCAGAACACATTTCGATAACCTCCAGTATCAAATGTGAGGCGAGATTATCCCCATTCAATATCTTCTTTCCTGATTGCTACTTTAACTAAGCCTTGGCTATTGTCATAATCCAGTCCTCGAAACAGAAGCTGTCTAACCATTCCAATTGTGTACGATTATACCTGGTATTTTAGGCCCATTTTCAGACCATGAGTTGTACATGTGTAGAACCTTATATACCACATATGGAGAAATTATTGTATCGTCCCCTGAAGCGCTAAACATTACAAAGGTAGATGCCTTTGTGCTATTCATCAGCCTCTCGGGATATTTGCAGCCGCGTTTATTAATAACTTTCTTTTTGCCAGAGTCATCGCACAAATTCATTTAGTTAAAATTCACGATGTTTTAAGTGGCACACTCTGAAGCTCTTCTTGCAAACTGTTAAAATAATCATTGATGATTTTGTGCGAGACAGCAGCTCGATTTTTCTTAATGTTTTGGCACATTCTATAAGATAAATCTTGTCTGTGACGTTTGAAAATTAATAGATAAATTCTTTTCCTGGTAAGTTGTTTTTAAATCTCAAAACTTGTTTTCCTTTTATATCTAAGAACTCCTTTGCAAACATTCTTAGCGTTAACATGTCTACAGGATGGGAAGCTGAATTGTATCCATTCTTATAATATCCACAAAATTCTTAATTGTATTCATTCTGAATGGTCTCCATACAGACAGTTTTCAAATAAACGGCTTTAACAAAAATCCTGATTTGTATCCACTGTTATTATTTTTTGCATCATATTCACAAAATTCTGAATTGTATCCATTCTGGATAGTCTCCATTCAGACATTTTCTTAAACAAGCACCACAAATGAAAAGTCTGATTGTATCCATTCTTATAATATCCAAAAAATCTTGAATTGTATCCATTTAATTGCGGTGCCACTTGTCTGATAGATGGAAGCAGCAGAAACTCTCCTTAACTCATTCTGTGCTTACTAGATAGCAGCACTATACCTATTATAATATATATATAAAAAAAAGAAAAATACTTTACAAATGATTGATTTTTAAAAATAATTATGATCTAGTTTAAAATTGGTACATGGGGAAGTATTTCTTTAAATAAATTAATAATTTTGATAGTTTGAAAAATGTAATATTTTTAGATCCCGAAATTTCATGTTTGAGTGGATTCGTATATAATATTAAAAATTATAACTATTGCCAATTAAATACTTTGGTGCCATGTTGTGGAATTCATTGAATATCCATTTTATATATAATAGCGTTCGTCTGTGATTATTGAGAGTTTTGTTAATTTGTTTGGATTATATATAATTTATTTCACAATATTAATTTTGTTATCATTGGAGATTTGTTTTGTTTCTGTGTGTAGAGATGGCAAAAAAATTTATAACTTTCCATATGATGACAAAGAAAAACAAGGAATCCCTCTCTCTTTGTATACCTACTATTATAGAAATAAACATAAGTCCTTAACCTATATGCATACTGATACCTACATAATCACTTTTAACCATAGTCTCAAGAATTCCCTTCAAATCGCAAGATGAATTTTATTATTTAACAGTTAAAAGCAAAGATTTTTATTTTTTAACACTGACCTTCTTCTCGTTAGCTTCAGGTGAATAAATGGTTAGGCATCTCTACTCATAGTAGGTCTAATGTGGATAAATTCACATTGTCTGGGCATATAGCTGTTGCGGAGAGTGGTAAATATAAACACTTTTTGGTTTTTTTTCAATCAAACTTAACAAAACTAGTACATTAAAAGTAGGCCTGTGTTCAAGTTGAGTATGATAGCCTATAAATAAGATTTCTTAATTCATCTTCAACCCAAGTAGCCCTACATTATAAACTGATGAAATTATTTGAATATAATAGGATATAACACTTTAACACAAATCTATGAAGATTAAAAGCATACAATTACAAAAACATTGTATCTTTATTGCCATACCCTGTGAGATATAAACTACTTTAATCTTGGCTTGTTTTTGTGTGTGCAAAAGTTTAATAAAATTGCGTTTTTAAAGTAGCTAATGCGGTCAATTTAACTCATAATATAGTATTTAAATACAGGGTCGCCAACCAGATGATACAAGGCTATAACTCATAATATAGTATTTAAATACAGGGTCACCAACCAAATGATACAAGGCTATTTACATATAAAACATATATATATCTCATTGTGTATAAAACAAGCACCTTATACACAGGTATATTATGTAGTGTTTATAAAAAATAAGTCTAATGATTTAAAATTCATGTTTATATTTTAAAGTAATAAGACGATAGTCGATAAGTAAAAGAATATCTTTTTATATGAAATAGAGATAGTGCTGCTCTCTAGTAAGTACAGAATGAGTGCTGCTGCCATCTATCAGACAAGTGGCATCGCAATTAAATGGATACAAATCAGAATTGATACAACTCAGGACTTTGTGGATATTATGAGAATGGATACAAATCAGACTTTTTATTTGTGGTGCTTGTTTAAGAAAATAATCTGAATGGAGACAATTCAGGATTTTGTGAGTATAATGCAAATAATTACAGTTGATACAAATCAGGATTTTTGCCAAAGTCGTTTATTTGAAAACTATCTGAATGGAGACCATTTAGAATGGATACAATTCAGGATTTTGTGTATATTATGAGAATGGATACAAATCAGACTTTTTATTATGTGGTGTTTGTTTAAGAAAATGTCTGACTGGAGACCATTCAGAATGGATACAATTCAGGATTTTGTGGATATAATGCAAATAATTACAGTTGATACAATTCAGGATATTTGTTAAAGTTGTCATTTGAAAACTCTCTGAATGGAGACCATTCAGAATGGATACAAATCAGACTTTTTATTTGTGGTGCTAGTTTAAGAAATGTCTGAATGGATACAATTCAGTCGTATCTACAGGATAGCCCTATTCTGCACAAGTTTTCAATCTCTCTACAAGAATTTGCTCTTCACTTTTAGACAGAAAATTTTGTTCTCCCTTAGCTTTCATGGTATCACCATTTTTAAAGTGGCGATATACAACCGAATAGTTTATTCCATACTTCTTTGCGGCTTTCCTCAATGTTAGCAGATTATTTTTAACCTCAACTGCTTTCTTCGATTCAGCCGATTTTTTTTTTTTGTAAGGCTTCTGGGTTTTAGATTTATACTTTCTTGGTATCTTGACTACCTGCAACAATCATAATTATCCAGAGGTACTGAAAGAGTTATAAATTTTGGCTTTAAAACTTGATAGATGTCTTTAAATAAAGAAATGAACAAATGGGGTGGATAAAAACAATGTTTACTTATGTTTCTATTCACCCCACAACCTAAAAAATTATAGCCTCTGTTACAAACACCAGAACTACAGGAAAACCTTAAAATTGAGCGAAAAATTCAACTCAGTATATTGAAACAATAGATTGTTAAACAACTTACTTGTATGAATGGTGAAATCTTCTCCAAATTGAAATCTGCACATGCAAAGTTTTTGTTTACGGATGAATGAACAGGAAAAGGTGTCTCAATACTATTAATCAGCTGGTCAACAACAAAAATGTTACGAGCCTAAAAACAAGTCAACTCCCTTTCACTGACCATAAGCAACCCTAGAAAAATAAAAATAGATGGTAGTTTTAATAGTGGATTTTTAATTATTTTTTTCTAAGTTTTGTTTTTATTCACCCCATTTTACGGTATTAGAGTTTAGTGTCACAAAGAGGAACACCAAAATTAGGTGAGTTGTAATACTAGAGTTTAGTGTCACAAAGAGGAACACCAAAATTAGGTGAGTTGTAATACTATAATTTAGTGTCACAAAGAGGAACACCAAGATTAGGTGAGTTGTAATACTAGAGTTTAGTGTCAAAAAGAGGAGGAACACCAAGATTTATTAGGTGAGTTGTAATACTAGAATTTAGTGTCACAAAAAGGAACAACCAAGATTAGGGATGATTAATACTGTGATTATGTGTGATGCATACGTTATGAGTAAAGATTTTTTCATTTAAGGAGATATTTCTGTATTTGTTGAATCTTTCTCATATATGTATGCAAGTACTTGAAGATATTTATTTTGTTGACATTTAATAAACCAAATAATTGTAAGAGGTGCTAGATACAATATTTAATTGTTGTATTCATCTGGTAACTACTTCCAATTGCTTTTGCGTAAATATTTGTGAATTTATGTATGTGCAGGTTTGCTTTGGACCTATACAAGAATATATTACTTGATGTCAATCTTCCATTTACAAATCCGTTCGGGAAGACCACAATGGTCGGATACAACCATCGACACAAGGTAAACTAAAGTATTTATCAAGAAAACATAATTAAAAATTAATGTATATAGATAAAAATGTGAGCAATTTATTAGTAAGCATCTATACATTTGCTTGGGTTAAGCATGGGAAGTCATAAAATGTAAAACATTTAGAATGCAGCCAGTTTGAATTTAAATTCCAGCTCCAAATCAGGTATACCAACAGTGTGACCTTTTAGTAAAGCTGCATAGCTTAGAGTGAAGATGTTATCGTCCCTACCTTTCGTTTATCTGTTGACAAAACTACACTTTCTAGTGTATAAAGAAGGTAAGAAGAGCCTGCAGTTCCCTCACAGGTTGTAGCCTAGCATAGCTATGTAAGCACAATACAATCACTAGTCTCTTTCTCAATGATTTAACTTGTCATTAATGAATTTAAAATAATAGCTGAAAATAAAACTTGTCTGCAACAGGAGCTGTACACATGGGACAGAGGGAATCAACTGACATACCCTATCAGGTATCACGAGATAGGTTACAACCTGACCAAGGAGGAGAAGGGAGAGCCGGAGGCAAGCGCTCAGGTGCAGACAGATTTCCTGATATACCACTAGTACATTCCCGCAGTGTACAACACATCTTTGTTGTTAGGGTGGTCTGTACAACAGCAGTACTTGATCAGAAATAACACTTCACCTCACACAGCTATTTACAAAGCCATAAAGTAACTATTTCAAACGACTACTAACATAATGATGAGCTATATTGTGCTTATATTGAATACTTAAAACAATAATGTTGATTCAAATGTCTGTTGGTTGATATTGGGGAGGTATTTGTGTCTAAAACCCTACTTGGACCATTTTAGAAGTTTCACTAACACCATACTGTTAGTCATAATTGATACTGAAATCTGTCTTGAGATAATATAAGTGTTTATTATTATTATTTTACAGTAAAACATACAATATGTATGTGATAAAATTGTATTCTACTTCAAATCTAAGTTTTTTCTGCCAAACTCTCCAATTAATATTGTGATGTGTGAACATTGTTTAAAATTCTTTAGTTATTGTTGACGATTGTATTGGAAATATATTGTTTTGAGCCCTACAATAAAGATAGCAAAGAAGACAGAGTGGGAATAGAATAGCTCTTGGCACGTTATATAAGAGTGTTATTTAAGGCTCGGAAACTATTAAAAGCTCCACAAAAGAGATCGGGTATTTACAGAATTATTGTCAAGATTATGTTCATTACGTTCGCTTTAGGTATCTTGCAAACAGACACAAATAATGTTCACACTTATGGAACAAAAGACATAAAAGACGAATTAAGTTTGGTAAAGTCAAAGTAATCATAGGTAGCTGTCTTATAGAGATTGTCAAAAATAAATTAGTCAAATATGATGACTAATTATAATTCATAATGAAACACGATCATATTCAAATCTGCCTTAATTGGTCAAAAAAAGTAAAAATTGTTTGAAATTTTTGCTTTGATTCTCAATGTCCTTATCTTACTCAAGTTTCTATATCTAAAAACCACTTAATGGTAGAGCATTGGCATGCTAAGTCAAAGTTATTAGATTTGATCCCACAACAAAATGCAATATTTCAATATACATTAAAATTTTTATCCTAACTCAGGCCCACCAATCTCAACAAATTTTCAAAACAACAGAAAAATGTGTAGTTCCGAACTTCAATAAAGAGAAACTTGCACATAAAACACTCGGTATTTTTACTAGCCATACACAGGTCATATTATCACAATATTGTACAGGAATACTGGTTCTGAGTATTCATTGTTAGTTATGTAAATTGATCAATGAGTCGTGATAGCTTGGACCACAATGAGATGGAATTCAGGGCATTCATAAGTAAATCCCTCGTCACTCTCGCGTTAGATTGGATTGGTAGTGACGGGGAGATCGGGGTTTGAGTCCCAGCTGGGTGTACTGAGGGTATTTTTACTTAAACAGTTTCCCACTCTCCCTCCATGCGTGCTCTTAAATTTCTGCATTCCTCCTTCTTATCCAATCAGCATGCCTAATTAATGTATATATGTAGCCTGAATCGTTAGTAAAATGTATTGGGGAAAAAAAGTAACTGCCAACAGTACTGAATTCTGGATAGTCTTGCTTAGTTGGAACTGGAGTTATAGTTTTGGGGGAGTGTTGTTCCTAGAAATAGGCATAATATTGCAAAAAGGGTTGACCGCCAACTCTAATTTACTCGCCATTTAAACAAGATCCAATTTAGTGTTTGAGTGAAAGCAATTTAACTCCTTTCCTTAAGAAGATTTTAAACTATTCTGTTAATCTGGGCAGAAACTTTTAAGATAGTAAAAGTAAATCTCTAAGTAACAATACAATACATTTAACAACAAAATTTAGTCAACACATTTTAAAATTGTCCAGATATTAATCAAATCTTGCTATTATATATAAAAATAAACCTTATTTAACTTATGATTTTTGTTATAACAATTCAAAATATGCAAAACAAATAATATAATAAACGTTGCAATGCAGGCCGTTTATCCACACATATTCACTAGAACAAGTGTGGTTTTAATATACATTGTGTATCCGAGGTATGTAATAGTATTTAATCCACATGGTGTTACAATGTGTGTTGTAAAGAAGATTAAGTAGTCAATTTTAAATAATAAAACAATCTTAACATTTGATTAGCATATTGCTTCGATTCTAAAACACACTTCGCCCCCCTCCCCCATATAAACGTTTCTTGGAATCAATGGTGTCTTAGAATAACAGTTCTTTTTTGACCAACACTCTCAATGGCTCTGAAGATTATATATTATGCGATGATAAAGACAGTTCAAAAGAATCAGACTGATATTGACTCAGAAAGAAGAGATGAATAAGAAACCAGTACTTACTGATAAATAAGGTGATATTGATGTTAGAAAATTGAATTCTGGAATAAAAAAATTTCTTAGATATAGGGTGTTATAGCATTTTCTTCTTATTTGAATCAAAGCTTTTTTTCTGTTGGTGATACTGAAAGATTAAGGTGTGTTTTAAAATCAAAGAAATACGATAGTATTGTAGAAATGAGTAGTAAAATCGTGAAACATTTAAAAAATGAAATCGTTACCATTCAAAATTGTATTGCACATGTATTACGCTGTATTTGTGTTTAATAATCTTGAATGCAGTTGAGTTGACATTGCAAATGTGTGTAACTACTTTAAATGTTTTGTGTATTATTTCAAGTGAATAAATCCTTTGTTTTCATATTAGGATAGATACTTTTGTAGAGGATGTAATAACAATGGGACCACAAATGTATGGTACAGTTCTACCTAAGCACAAGCTATGTACTTTAATTGTATATTGGTGTAGTGATTGAAAGTAGCTTTGAAAATTAACCACCATTCTCAAATATTATAGCTAAATGAAAATGATTTGTTTGCAAATTCTCAGTTATTTGGAAACTTGAACCCACCCCCAACCCTTCTCATTTTCCAAATACTTTACATTTCTGTACCTAAGTCTAAAAAGGCTGGTGTATTTTTGTGTTTTCTTTGTTGTGAACAGAGTTTGAAAGACGCCACCTTAAGATGCTAAAAAATATATACATCATTGCAAATCTTTTTATTTTATTAACAAACATTTGTAGAATTGTTTTTTTAATATACCTTGTGTTGCATTTCAAAAAATTCCCAAGTTTAAATGGAATCCCACCCCACTTGAAAACTTTCAACGTTTATATTTTCCAATCTGCTTGATGATTTTCTATTGATGTTGTACGGTGTTAGCAAGTTTTGTACCAATGTATCAATAAATGAAAGTTTGTAGTTACTTTTGCCGTTTTATTTGAGTGTGTGCCTGGTATCTTTTAGACATAATTTTGTCGTAAAGCTACAACAATTGAAGATAGTTCATAGATTTAAAACTGTGCACTGCATTCTGTTTAGATTTTGTATTTGTTGAAATTAAGGTGTAGTTTTACAATAAAATGTCAGTTCAAGTTTGTTAACCCTAAGGTCTAAGCCACTGGTCCAAGAGGTCAACAATGCTCATCTTACCAC
>CABFOW010002142.1:12691-50561 GCA_902141385.1 Timema californicum
CCCCCCCCCCTCATAGTTTCTCAAAACAAGCATCAAGCTGTGTCATGTTAACCAATCCATAAATCCTCGATAATGCACCTTCTCAATCAAATAAACATTATAAGGGTGGCTTCCTCAGGTAGAGTCAGTGTTTATGAAGGGCCGTGTGAGTAATGAGAGTGGGTAGCTCTGAGAAAATGCACCCATGTTAGTGTGGATATATGAGAAGAACCACATGGATAAACATGTGGGAATACCTATTTAAGTGGCCTCACGTTCTAAGGTGTCACTCTTACAATAGATTAGGCTGCCTATGACAAGGAGATCAAGGTTCAAAGCCTGCTCGATTGTACCACGGTTGGGTTTTCTTGAATGGTTTTTCCCTCTCCTTCCATGCAAATGCTGTTCCATTTAATCCAAATGTAATCTTCTTCATCCCTGGCACATTAGTGTAATTAGTACATATGTGTGTAACCCCAACGGGTAGAAAAACAAATGGAAACACTCCAAAGTGCAACAAGCAGATTTGACCCCTAGTCAATCCATTCCTACACTAGATTGACGTGTTAGACAATGCATCCACTGATTCAAGCCACAATGTGGAGAAATACAATCCATTATTTACTTCAGGGAAGGAGGTAGGGGTATGCAAATTAAAAGTTTAATACACAAGAACTGATTTTTATGGGGAGCACATTTTCAGCCCCCAATATTTGGCATTTTATAAATAGTATTTTTATTTAACATTAATTTCAAATAAAAAGTTATCAACGCTTCAAATAATACTTCATTGTGGAGTAATGTATAATTTATATTTACATTATACATTAAACAAGCTAGGAATGTAAATACAATTATAATTTTCATTTCCGACATTGTGACATAATTTTCCAATTTTAAAATAACGGGCTTCATATTAAAATCAAACTGTAACTAAAAATATATTATTCGACAAGGTATGTGAATACTGTACACATTCCTTGAGTTATAAAAATTAAAGGTTTTCCTCCTGGATAGTGAATTTATATGTCGTCATTTTATAGCTCAGAGAATTTTGTAGATGTTTTAAACAGATAAAAAGAAAAAATAGTGTGGTGGTGATTTTTATTCCCTTCCCTTGACCAAAAATGATCAAACTCACAGAATGATATAAAGAAAATATGTGAAGTATTACAAAATGGTAGCCATTGTTGTCAATAACTTAAAATATTGTTAAAATAACTAAACATTTTCTGTATATTCAATTTTTTTTATGATAATCTATTCACACAATACAAAAACTACATTTAATTAAATAATATATTCTCTAACTGTTCAATAAAGTACATTTATTTAAAAAGTGGCATCAGTTTTAAAAATGATATTTACACGCCAAAATAAGATATGTTCCATTAAATGACCTAATGATCTTAGTACCCAAGGGTATGTTTCTTTTGAAAATAATTACTTCCAATCTAAAAAGCGGAAGGTGATAAAAAAACAGACGCTGATCAAAATACATGTATTACCGGTATCTTATTTACAGGTTTACCGTCTTAACCATAACCAATGTTTAGATTTCTTATTTAAAAAAACAAATACCACACATAATAACAATTAGGTTAAGATAACTCAAGAATGATGAAAAAAAATCCGTTAATGAACAAAAATTTCCAGTCTTATGGGTATTTTTAAGTGATATTAATAAATAGATCTAATCATAATCACAAATTCAAAAGCGTGTCAATTTACAATATTTGTTTATAGTACAAATGTGTGATTTCGGGTAAGACCACTAGCTAGTGCAGCTAAACATGATAGGGAAACCACTCACAATTAATAAGTACTTGGTCATATAGTTTAAATATTTTATTTTATTGTTAAATTTAAAATGCATCAACTATAAATAAAGACAATAAACAAATTTCAAAGTCACTGAAAATGAAATAACTGGAAATGTTACTAACATTGACTTATCTTAAAATCTAATCTTTAATTCTACAGACAAAATTAAAATATGTATTCAAAATCACAAACATAACACCAAGATGGTTTACTTCCATGGTCGGCTTATGGAGTGATGTTGCCAGGGAGAGCTGGCTTGACGGGACTGTACTAGTAAACTGTTCCCTCCACTCTAATGGGATGTTCTGGAGCCCAGAAAGGTTTGACAGGACTGTACTAGAAAACATGTGACAAACTTGATCTATAAAGCCAAAAAACATACATTCGTTCACTACATTATTTTGTGTGTGTTTGATCAAAATGAATAGTGTGGGAGGAAGGCGACCGTTAACTTTAAAAGACCTTTCGAGCCGGTATCTCCCTGGCAGTAAATGACAAGACACTATTCTTTATTTTACTATAAAATGTATTGTATTGCATTGAGAGAATACCCTTTACTCAAGTTTCGCAAATTGTCTTGATGTTCTCTTCCACGGGCACCTGGGTGTTTCATATATATTATTAAAACATTTTATCATCCACTCTATTTACATGGAAAGTCCTTTCTCCTCTAATCAATATACATCCTGTTGTCATAAAATACAAACCCTCTAAAACAGTGAGGCCATGATATTTTCACCACACTGACAACGGGGTAAGAGTGAATGTTAAACACAGAGTCTGTGTCATATTACATGATTTACAGTGGAAACACACAGTTTAAACAATATAGACTTCTTTGGAATGGTGTCTACATCATGTCTGTCACCTATTTACAATGTTCAATGCGTAGCAATGTAGACATTTTTTTCTATTGAATGAAATTGACAAATATATCTAAGAACTTGTGTATATGAACAAACACTTCATATTTTGGCAGTGGTAGTTTGCATGAACATACATCACAGTCTTATCTTTTATCACATAACATAAGATTAATTTGTTGCAGAAATATCATTATCTAAAACAGCACCATGATAAATGTTTATATATTCATGGCACTATTCAGAGTAATTCATAGTAGAACTAGCTCGGGATAGAGTGTAATGAGGTGGACTGGATGCAATTATCTCAAGATAGGGATAGGTTGTAATGAGATGGACTGGATGGAATTAGCTCAAGATAGGGATAGGTTGTAATGAGATGGACTGGATGGAATTAGCTCAAGATAGGGATAGGTTGTAATGAGACGGACTGGATGGAATTAGCTCAAGATAGGGATAGGTTGTAATGAGACGGACTGGATGGAATTATCTCAAGATAGGGATAAGGTGTAATGAGGTGGACTGGCTAGAACAAGATCAATATATGGATATGTGGCGTACTTATGTAAGCATGGTAACAGACATTTAATTTTCTAGTGCCCTAGAGTAAAAGAAGGTGTGTTGGTATAGTGAATCTAGCCAGGAATTTAATGCAACACGAGATGAAAATATAAACTAACACAATACCATTTACTGTCGACTTTCTGAGAAAGAGGATGCAAGAGAGACAAACACAAACCAATATTGATTCAGTCAGTATCAGCTTGGAAAGTGAGCGCCCAAAATGACCAGTGATAGGCTTTAATGCATATGTGCTGGAAATTATTGACCAAATCCCTTAATCTAAAGGAAAAATATGAGGATGGTGAGATTTAAGAATATGTACCAGCTTTAGCCTATTGAGTACAGTGAAAACCACAATGCACTTCTAAAACTTGTAGGGTGATAATTATTCAGAATATTGATTGACTCGCCCAAGTCTGCGAATTAAATAATTTAACCATTAAAAAATCCCAATAACTATAACAAATTAAGAACCAAATATTTATGGGAACTAAACATATTGAATAACACCAATGGATCAACCACAAACTTTGTTTTTATAATTCAAAACTATTAATTATACCTTTTACATTAATGGGTGTAGTAAATAATATAAAATAACATTGGATTAAAGTTGCAACATATTTTTAAAAATTCAAGATTTATCAAACCAAAACATATTGGTAGTTTAACAAACTAAACATAAGGCATCATCCATTTTTTTAAATATTATTTAGCACCACGTCTTACTACCCGTTCGGGCTATACGCTGGCATCATCCAAATGAACTAACAAACATGTAAATATTCTTTAAAAAACCTATTAAAATTTTCTGCTTGAATCTGTGTACTTACAGCAAGTTCCATTAATGTATGACAATAATAAATATATTTTAACAATAAAACGTAAAACTCTTAAGTCTTAAAACATATCGCTGAGCACCAAACTCACAAACACATTATTACATTAATTTCAAGAGAAGTACAATAATTATATAATAACTAATTTAGTTTTTCAGCTTAGTATTTATTTTATAAAAAGTAAAGGTCAACTTAGTTCTTACTAAATTAAGAAAATGCTTATGTATGATTGTAAACTACTTTTATATGTTGATAACTTTATCAGATAAATATTTAAAAAAATAAACAGCTAGACCAATAAATTTACACACAAAGTTGTTCTTAGTTATCTGATATCGAGCCAAAACAAGCTTATAGTAGAATTTTGAATTATGGTTGTTAATAAGGATGAGCTTTGTTGAACTTTGCGACTAAATGCTCATACTTTGACAACAATTATTCTCTAATCTAATTGGGCGTTGACACAAAGTCACACATAAATTTTAAAAAACAAACACTTTGTGTCAATATGTAACATTGCCGGATGGAAACTTTACAATAATCCCACATCCAAAAGACCATCAACAGTGGCAATGTTGGCCAATCAAATTTGGAAAAATTTGTGAGAATTAGTTGTCATCCAAATGAATATCTCATTATTGGCAATAACCCTTACTAAATTACTACAGTGGACTGATTCCAGTCTTACCAACAAGAGCCACAAATGAGACTCATGAAAATCTTGTAGTACGGAATTCCCTAGAACATTTTGACTATAGCATAAGTATAAAAATATTTATATTCAATAAATAAAATCACATAAAATTTATCAGACTGGTTACCATATATCAGTTAAAGGGCAAATAAAGTCTCCAGTGTGTTTGCCTATAAAAATTAAAATATATATTTTTAAAAAAAGTTTCACTCTTCATAATATACAATATATACCTATATTGAGTTTACAGTCTAGTTGGCAGTGCTTAGCCAATAATCAGAGGCCACGCCATTACTCATTTTAAAAATGGTGTACTACCGGGAATAGAACTTCAATTAACTAACCGTTAAAATATACAAAAACAGCATAAATACATTGAACATATTTAATTTTGTTGCAGTTGTTCGAATATTAAACTTTACTTTATATGCCTTAAATGCTTTAAGACAATAGAAATTATATTTGAATAAAAAAAAGATTCAGTTTAATTTCAAATTACATAGGCAGTGTTTGCAAATTCTTTTTCATTATGTAGTGTTATCATATTATTTATTTTATTAGTTTCATCTTCCACTGATATAAATAAGTGCATGAATACCTTATAGTAAATACCAAAGTAATATTTTATATTTAGAAACGTCTCGAACAATTTTTAGAAGGAAAAAAATCTGATTCCTTTGTTTATTATAGTAATTTGAACCCTGATAAACTACACAAATTTATCGATTGGATGTTCAGGTTTAATTTCCCATATTCCATCTACACACCAGACAATGTTGCCCACCCTGTGCTGGTGGCAGAAAGGAAGAGGTAAGGGGAATTTTCACATATTCCATTTCCTCAGTCGCATCTCAGATTTCTGTGTTGACATAGTAATAGTTGGGACATACAGAGTGAGAGAATATATTTGCAAAGAAAAGGTAAACCTATTATAAATGGAGCTAAGAAAACTGTGTTAAATGTTTTTCAGTATTTTGATAAATGCCACCCAGATAAGAGTATAGTATAAGTTTTTAGTGAAGAAAATCAACGAAACCGCCAGAACAAGTGGTCTATCTACAGATTTTCGAATAAAGATAGAACAGGAAAAATAGTTACTCTGAGGAAAATCTTACATACAGTAGAGTACAAGACCAGTAAACGTCTAAAGTACAACGGTTATGTTACAAACGTTGTCAGGAAGATTGTTCATTCGTTCTTCGCAGAAAATATACCACCAACAAAGACAGCTGTTTTAGCTAAAGTGAATGAAGATCTCAACCTTCCTGATTTTAAAAGGACAGCGCTATGGAAGTTGCTGAAGGAGTCGGGATTATGTTTCAAAAAACGTAAAAGGAACGCTGTACTCATGGAAAGAAACAAAATCATTGTTTGGAGGCATTCCAAAACAATAAAACAATCGTTTGTTTGGACAACACATGGGTGAACATCAATGAAGCATCCAACAAAGTGTGGAAAGATAAAACACTAGCCATACCAAAAGATGCCTTCCTGGCTTGACTAACAGGTTTTAAAAAATCCTATAGCATGTGGATCTTGTTTTGTAATTGTTCATGCCGGAGGAAAGTATTGTTTTGTCAATGACAGGAAAATGGTGTTTTGGCTAAAACAGAGCTGCTAATTACCAAAATGAAATGGAGAGGGCAAGATTTTAAAAGTGATTTGAAGAGTCCTAACATCCCCGAAAGCTGGAGAAGATTACAATGGCGACCAGAAAAGAAGACATAAAAACCTGGTTGTTATAAAAGAATATTCTTTTTACTGAAGACAGTTTGAATAAAGAGCTTTTGGCCAAAGTGGCAACAAATCAAGTACGTCCTTTGATTCTACCTTAAGTTTATTCATATAAATTAATGAATTAATTATAAATTTATTCAATTAATATACTAACCAATTAGTCTGTCTATACATATGCTGCTTTGTTTCACTTTTTCAGATAATATTATTTACTATGAAGGGTAGCTTTACTGCACATAAAAGAAAGTCAAATATTGAAACAAATAGGTTAGTTCTTTAGGGGCAAGATAGTTCACAAAATTAAAAACCAAATATAATCTAATATTTTTGATTATAAAATAAATGAACAAACACTAATCATTTATAATTTAACATATTTAATTCCATTTTACTTTTTATTTTTAAAAAAAATTCCATTTCCTGTAATAAATCATAGAGTATTTCTTGTGGTAAATCATAATTATATTGTATGACTATCCCTGAGAAAATAATGAAACTCTTTGCGCTACTCTTATAATGTGTTTAGTAGCACTTCAACTCCTGTTTGATTTGCACAGAAAATGCTTTTCTTACACTGCCAACTAAACTGTGAACACAGTTTTGATCACATAGAGACAAAGTACAAGTATATAACACATACACATATTATATATCACTTGTAAGTGGATAACCAAAACAATAAGATATGCTAAAAAAAAGATATTGCTTGTAAACATTTAAATTAGAGTCAGGATATAAAATTAGTTGATATTGGTCCATCAAAACTTGTGAATAGAGATATAAAATACAGACAGATAGCTTTAAGTTTTCAATTCAAACACTAGTTGGATGGACGCTTTACTAACCAACATTGATAACATTTGTTACAAATTATGTTATCAAAAGTGTCGACCGATTAAAATAAAGCTCTTGATGTATAGCAATTACAAAATTCTAGCTGTCTCAGAAAACTTTTACCGTCTTGTATTATTGTGTCCGTGGCATCTTAAAGAGTCGCATTTTTATTAGAAATAGGCCACTAAAACATTATAAATGAGATATACCTGTACCTTGTGCAGATGATAAAAAGATATAATGATTAAGAATAATGTTTTCTGTTCTCTATTTTGATAAACCAATATTTGTACTCGGCAGTTCTGTCATGATTAAAACAAAGTAAAAGGTGATAAGGGGCACACCTACCACAAACAGCGTGTGCGTCAGACACATCTGTTTAGTTTAGAGACTAGGGGGAAAATGTGTACATGGTTTTGTCATTTATAATTCAAAATGTGGAGACCTGCTACACAAGGCTTCAGATGTGTTCATATGTGATATGACTTAATTTTATGTACACAAAATAGTTAGCAGTCAGCCATACCCAAGTTTATCGATAAAACAAGGAAAAGAGAAGAAGAATGAGAAAGAGGGTGAGGGATTGAGCCCACCGTGTCAGAACAAATACTTTCTACAACTGTCAGCCCCACATTTACATGTAATTGTGAGGCCATTCCATGATGCGTGCTCGGATAAAAGTGTAGGATCTTGGCACTGTGAACTTAAAAACGTTTCTGAGATGATCTCTTCCTCTTCCTTGAGTTGACACATGTAGTCAATGGTCAGCTCCTCTCCTCTGCGGATCATCCTCCTGGCAAAAAACGCTAGTCTAGGTATGTTTGGATCCAGGCAATCCACCCACACCGGATAAACCACAATGTTTGGATCACAGGAATGGTTAATAAAACGGGTAATGTTACCAAAAAGTGATCCGTCTACAGAGTATGGATAATTTGTCTTGTTATTGTAGCTCAGACCAAACAAATAGGTCTTGTCCCCTGTGAAAGCATAATTGAAACGTTTGTCAGCTTCTTTGTTTGTTATAACTTCCCCTGTGTACTCACAAACAAAGGCCCCTTTTCCAATAACCTGCATGGCTTTCAAGCCCCAACCACAGCCGTTTTTTGTTCGGAAAACAGCCAACTCTATCACACGACCATGTTGCACGACCCTGTTACGACAATTTGGAGGGCACCTACAACGTTTGTTGCATTCATATATGGGCGTACCTAGCTCTGCCAACAGACGTTGATCTCGCCCATATGCGCTCCTGCTGTTCCACAGTTTGCCACAGCAATATGATCCGATTGTACACTCTGGCTCACATAGACAACCGAAGGGAGGGCTCTCAGGTATTGTAACATTGTCGCCAGCAATGTAATGGTTGATGTAAGTAAAGTTTCTTGGCGGGCCTTCAAGGTCTGCTTCATTCTCCACATAAATCTTTGCAGAATCTGAACTTATATAATTCATTTCCGTTTCCCACTCTTTAAGTCTTTGTTTCTGTGATACACGAAGTTCGTGCATTTTGTGAACCATAAAAAGGTTTTTCACATGATCAACCAGAATTCCTGGTCGAGAGTCCTCTGGTATGTTCCACAAAGTTATCAAAACTTGTTTCATCTTAGCTTTTGAGAGCGATTCATACCTCAGCTCTCCTGGTGTCCAGAATTGTTTCATGAAATTCTCAAGAGATTCTTTTGTTGGGTTACATACACTGTTACTGAAAATTTCAAGCTCCTCTTTAGTTGGATGTGCATGCCAAGTGCGGTTTTGGACACGCGTAAAATAACTTAGTAGGGCCCCCCCACAACCGACCAGGTTTTCTTCAGGTTCCCATGTATTGAACGGAGAGCTCCAGTCCTTCCATTTCACCAGATAGCGATACTGTCCATCTTCATAAATCCAGCGGTCCACAATCTTTTCTACTTGATACTCTTCCTCCGTTTGGTCATCAAGTCGCTGCTTTTTTGGGTTATCCTTATCTATGCTGATGGACTCGTGAGATAAACGTCGTTTGTAGCCATTCAAAGACTTGTTGTACTTTTCCCAGGCAATATCAAGAGGGTCTAGCACCACTTTGACTTCTTTCATCACCAATTGACTGCTTGGAAACTTCATCTTAATAGCATCTGATGGCTACGTTCTGAAACATATATACCAATATACTTATTTTTCATACAAGTCTACAGACAGTATACAACTACCATGATGCATTGCAGAATTCTGTGCGCGGATAGATTGATAAAATAACCGTTAGGGTGTTCGTAGCAGTTTTATCAAAACTCAATTAACCAAAATTTATTATTATTATTATTATTATTATTATTAGCAGCACCGCGTCTTACTACCCATTCGGGTTATACGCACTTACGCTAATGTGCAATGGTTGGGTGAATGTGAGAAGAAATGAAGGACCTACAGGGGTAACGTGGAATCCGAACCACGGTGGAGACCTGGCATTCCTCACATTCACAAGATGTCTTGTCAGAGGTGAAGGAAGGGTTTGGTAATCAGACAAATCTTTGCCGGGACCGGGGATTGAACCCCGGCCGCCAGCACAGAAGTCTGACACCTTACCACTAGACCATCAGGTCACCCGAACTAAAATTTAGTAACATATATAATTGCAGAGCTGTAGCTGTAAAGTCAAAAGTGTTTGGTGAGCCTTTATAGCCAATTTTAGGAATTCAAGATTAAATCACTAGCCATAAATAAAAATATCTGTAATTTTATACTGGACACAAATGGCTCTCAGAGCATGGTGGGGAGGAATTTATGATAATTCAAACCTTAGGCCTACACAAATTGTTCTAAGAATTCGACCATTAATTTTTACAATATTAAAAGGAAATTTGGTATATTAGCAACTAAAGGGTCTGGCAAAATGTATGACACAAAAATGGAAATTGACCAAGCTGTCTGCAAAATAAAGATTCCAAAATCTCTTACCCTATCTATCAAATGTTGAGATTTCATAGAAGAAATCCTTTCCAGGGATTCCTTTGGGTCTGAAGAACAATAAAGATTCTCAATTTGATTTGTAAAATGGGGAGTGTGTGCGGAAGAACATATAAAATGTACAGTTATAACAAACTTTGCTTAGCCTGGAAATACACTCTTACAATTTTGAATGCTTTAACTCAAATAAAGAGCTTTGGAAATTATGGTTCAAAATTTAGGGGTAAAAATAATTTATTTATCGTAATATGACATAGAAAATGTTTATCTAATATGGTAAAGTCTGTGCACTATTAACATACATGAAAATTAATAAAGCACAAAAATTAAGATAGTCCTATCTATGTTTTAGTTAAAGAGGAACATGGAAATTCCACTGTCTGAATTCTCGTTCAAGTGTGTTGATGCACCCCTCACAGCACAATTCAACAAAAGGCAGATATGATTTCCCCTTTCTCGCACACTTGAGTTAAAATAAAAAAATGTATCAAATGAGTGTACATGACATAATAATGTGTATCTTTTATTCTATTTCCAAACAATATATTTTATTGTTAGGAAATAGAATAAAATATTAAGTCTGATACCGATAAATAAAACTAATATGTTGTGTTCTGGGGATGGTACGCAAAAAATAGTACATTTAGGACACTTTTTTTTAAATAAATGCCAAAAAATATATAATTTTATACTATCGCTAAACAATGAGATGGAGAATTTATTGCAACTGAGGTTCAAATTATTTTAAAATTTTGCTAGAGTATAATGAACAATTGTAAGAAAAATATGCACACCAGAGTAACTAACATTGGGGGGAGAACTGCAAACAGGATAGAGAGGACGAGGATGGGGTGGTATGGACATTTGAAGAAAGTAGAGGAGGATTCTAAGAATGGAGGTGGCGGGCAGGAGGCCAAGAGAGAGACCCCAAGGACACTTGGCTTGGAGGAAGATAAGTGGCAGGTCAGGAGTAAATGGAGAGTCGTGTGTTCGAGACATACCCTGCCAGTGGCCGGAAACTATGATAACATGATGGTGGTGATAATGAACACCTCAAAACCAAACTCACTAGAGTAAAGATTTTTAATATATATATATATATATTCATCTTGAAACAACTTCCAGGAATAAATACCATTTAAAAATCTGTAAAATTGCATGACCTAAGCCTTATAGTATATTATAGAGCTTATTAATTGTCTGCAGCAACCACAATTCACTCTCTTTCACAGCGGACAAATTTCTTGTATTCTTTCTACATCATTGAAAACACTCTTGCACATCCACTAACAATTGGACTATGGCATAAGCAAAACAAGGGACAAAGACATATTTATTAGAAAATGATATTTTAAAAAGATTTAAAATAATTGTTGTACGTTTTATATTTGTCTTGACATTTCAGTGTGTATTATACTCTCTTTTTTTGTTTAATTGACTATACCGGTTTTGTTGAATTCAAGTGGTAATAACTTAGGCTACTTCTCTTATCAATTTGGTTCTTGGTCTATTTTCACTTTCTTGAGTTCAGTAAAATTTAGTTACGGGAAAATAAACTGTGTACCACAAATGAAATTTGGTCTTTTAATGCATAACAATATGTTTCATTTAATACGCATACCAAACTTACAAAACAAATTATAAACAGAACACAACAAATCTAACAAATTAAATAATATGCAGCGTTTAAAATAATATAAATTATAAATAAATTACATAATAATATAGGCTACTAGTGAAAAATTATAAAAATACAATAATTTAAAATACATTTATCATAATAAGTAATGAAGGTATTGCACTAACTTCCTGTGAACATATTTTAAAAATTTACTACACAAACATACATAAGTAAATAGTACGAGGTTCTTATAAAATCTCTTGGCATCAGTGAGAATGAGATCCACAATGGATTTGATGCCTGTTAACTTCAATGATGATATGGGCTTCTGTTAGGCCACAGGGTTTGCAGCTGATTAAAGATATTAGCAGAGTGACTGTGATGTGGGGATTTTTTTCAATGTTCACTTTCCTAGCATCTCCTATGAAAGTATTGACAAGAAAGCTACAAAGTGGTTCTTTCTTAACAATAGTTACTTTTCATGTCTTCAGACAACTCACTTGGTCGTTAAGCATGTCCTTTTTCTGGTTAAAAAAAACTCTTCTCTGGTGCTGTGACTCCAACAAAATCACCCCTATCCATCTTTGTTACCACGAGCTTATTTCTTTTACAACATATTTACTTGACATTAAAGTAATCCTCTGAGATACATACATCCTCTGTTATAACTTTAATGCACATTCAATGTTCCTGAAATCTGCACCATTAGGTAAATAACTATGCTCTGATATCAGGAAGTATAATGTAATCTTTTTTGGAGTTGGGGGGTGTCCATAACAGCATTCATCAACAACATCAGTTATATATTACGGTTCAGGCCACCACATGAATCTAACCACAAGGGCATCTCCTTCACATTGTTTCTCTGATTCGTTTCCACGTGTTTTTATGCACTATCCTACCTATTGGGCTCTTCTACCTGCCTCTCCCTCGATCCAAACATAGCAATAACCTTTTCTGTACACACCCAGAATTAATTCCACAGCTGTATTTTACGGAAGATTATATTAGTAGGAATTCTTGGTGGAGGTAGTGTTTTTTGCATGTCAAATGTAATGACGTCTAGATATTCGGGCCTTTCCCTAGTCCTTTATAGAGGTCCTCCTCCATTATTTCTTGATCTTATTTAGCCTCAGCAAGATGTTTATTATGTTATTCTTCAATGTCCTTGAATTCCAGGTATGTGGCATTCTACTTTTGGGCATTCAAAGTACAGGTATCTTTTTTACAAAGTTTTACTTGAAAATTGAATTTCGAGTAGAAAATCACTTTGTAAAATTCACAAAAACCCTGGGTGACCTCTTGTTTGTACATGTTTTACATTACTGATAAAGTAGTTTCACTGGTGAGAAATTCCGTGTCAGTTTTTCCTTGGGAATAGTGTGGTTTGTATTTAGGAATCTCCTCTATTTGAACAATCACTTCCTTCTCTTTTTCAAGGTCAACCTTAGTTTATCCTCAACCTCTTATTCTGTTGTCTTGTATAGGTTCAAGTGTCTTCAAAGTATTCAAACACTAGATAGCTGAAAATCCTCAATGTTTGAAAAAACAACGTAGGGTTTTATATACTTGCTGGTTGGCTAAATGTTACACCCCTTTGTTATTTATTTTCTTTGAGTTCTTGTTCAGCTTTCAACCTACTACTTTCACATACACTTTATTTCTAACAAAGATACATTTTGCTGCGACATGATTCAAGCTCCAAGACCTCAGCAAATTCTTTCATTCTATCTTCGACACAAACTCCCTCAAAGCATTTACATTTACAGTGAGAATCTCTGAATTCCCTTGGGTAAACTTATTGCCCATTGTAATTTTAGTTTGCCTGACATCTTATTTTTTTAGTTTCCCTAATGTGACACTCATATTTTCTTTTTATTCCCTTCTTAGACCTCCCCTTACAATTATTTTGGTAAATAAATTTTGACATTTTTGGTGTGTTAAAATTTCTCTAGATCCAATCTTGATGGCTTTTTGTTTGCGATTGGAATAATTTCAGGTGGAACTAATTTTGTTTCTTTGTTATGATTTAAATTAGGAGGGATAGTCAGCACACTTATATACCATTCACGGTAGGAATTACTCTCTGAAAGGTCTTTTTTCCTACCAATATCCTACTATATAGTAGATTTATGGTAAGGGAAAAAGGCCTTTCAGAAGTCAATTCCTACGGTGAATGGAATATACCTTAGTGATACTGGAGTAGAAATTGTTTAGATAGAACACTAAAAAAAATGATTAGGGTGTTTGAAAAAAAAGTGCTTACATGAAAATATTTGGTCCAAATAGGGATGAGGATATTGGGGAGTGGAGGAAGTTACATAATGAGTTACACATCCTGTACTCGTCAATTGTCACAGGGTGTCCAACCAAAGTATATTTTAAAATTGTCTAATTTTTCAGGTTTTCCAAAGCCAGTTTTTAACTTTTCCAGTCAGTTATTTTTTTTATTTAAACTTAGATTGCAATTTAATATAATAGGCTTATTTTTCGACACTTAGTCCACATCCTGAAATTATGCCATACTATGAGGTGTAAAAAGATCTCGGCCTAAAGCAATGCCCTGTTGGATAGTGCAATCTAAGTTAGATTTCAGTGAGATGATATTACAACATTAAAATATCGCCTTAGGGGTCGTTTATTAACCACATAATGCTTTTTTCTTACCTTTTTAGCCCCCCTCCCTTCATGTAGCATCATGTGGGCATTTAGTCTAGCCCCCCTCCTCCCTCCAAAAAATGTGTTACTTAGCTTTTCTCACCAATGAATGTCATTTTTTTATAGGGAAGTTTTGTGATACTAAAGGAGGGATTCAGGTTTAATACTAGTTAAAATCCATTTGTATCCTGATCATAAATTATTTCAGAGAGTATTATTATCTATACAGACATAAAGATGTCGTTCAAGCTCTAATTCCTCGAGCTCATGAGGAAAAATCTGTTCTATTTATGTTATGGATGCCAGGTTTGCGATCAGGACTAATATGTGCTGAGTAGGATGGTCCTTTTCTGTTGTGGCGCTATATGATGATGTTGAAGTGCCCACGTACATACGATGCTTGACATTGGGGGAAGACACCTTTCTTAATATTGTGTACTTTTTTTTATAGTAATGATATCATCATATAGAGAGCTAATCAAATAATTCTAAGCATACAACTTTATAAAATTATATTTTGGATTAATCTACAATTTTACTTTAATTAACTTATCAATACCTAAACTCATGTTTCATTCCAACATCGATCCTAGCTTCACTTTCAAAAAAGACTAGATGGCCAATGAAGCGGAGATCAGGTTTCATATACCTGTCGGGTGTATTCAGGGTGGCTTTTCTTAAATGGTTTTATATTCTCTCTCCACGTTAATGAGAGTAGATTACCTCTAAAACTCTACCTTCCTCATCTCTAATCTATTAGATAAATGTTATAAAAAATAACTAGAATAATTAAAATTTGACTATATCACCATAAAATATGTATACTAAAAAGGTAGAATTTCAAAGAAAATCTACCAACATTTGTATGGAGAGAGAGCAGGAAACCATTTAGGAAAATCAACCCTTAGTAGATCTGACTGGTAATCGAATCCCATCTCCTCAAGATCAGACGTCTAGTCTACTGAGATAATGACAATTTAGACAATGCAGCCACCGTAGCGGGTGTATAATAGTTGCATTTACACTAATTTATTAGAAGAGAAACGGTATTCACCCAACCTTTTAAAAGAATTAATGATATTTGAAGCTTTACTTTTTATAACATGCTGCTGGTACGCAGAAATAAGACTATTGATGGACTCCTCAAACTTGCCTTGAGATAAAGTCTGTACCTTTGCTTCTTTTCATTTAACTACATCTTTTTGAGGCTCTTCCACTGTTTGTTTTTTCGTCTGGATATCGCTTTTCATACACACCTAATGAACAAGTCTCGTCTTTTTGAAGAAATTATTTTTGTTTTTGTACAAGCACAAGCAATTATTCACGGCCTATGTAAAATAATATGCAGTAGGAATCTAAACTATACAAAACTCAACTATACTTATAAATCTAGGCCACTTGGACTGACAGCTAGTTATCCAACTAAAAGCATGTGAGGGGTTCAGTAGATTGGATAAATTTAAACAAGTGTGGTGAGTATAAACATGTCATTGGCATGCGCATGAAAATATGTTTTCGAATGTGCTTGGCGTTTGTAGTCTCGGGCAGACAATAACACCTAAGAGCATTCAAAATATTAATAGACAAAAAATAAGTGCTAAACTTGCATTTGCCAACACCACAGATATTCGGAAGTAGGTAAACCTATCAGTAGTTGACCATTTAAGGGGAAAATCCACTTTCAAATTTTTTGAGAACACAATATTATCAGGTAATAATTGACACTGGACAAGAAATTTTAACTTATTTATTTCAGAATGCACCCCCTTTATGTAAAACTTGAATAAATCAATACTGTAGTAAATAAAAAATAATTTCTATTTTAGGTCATAGTCGACCAGTATTTGATTGCTGCTTTCCAGTAAATGACCACACACATACTAGTTGTTGACCAGTGACATTTGCCTGCCTATTTTAGCCCCAGTTAAGTCTAAAGTAAGAGCTTTAAGGCCTTAAGGCTGAAATATCTCAAATTAAAGTCAAAATATAATTTAAACATCCTAGACTACCTATAGTTTTATTTTAAGTTTTATGAATACTTATAACATTATAAGTTATATAACTTTGTAAATACAAAGCAATACAATGCAATAGAAAGAGAACCTAAGAAAGTAGACCTACTCTCTTTACAGTACACAATGAACTATTTTACTTAATATTAACAAAGAAACATTATATATGCAATTAGGTCTCACTGCTCAGTTAGTGATTACTGTTTTACTACATTTTGTTATAGGCTATTTATGACAGATTAATTTGCCTTGAAAATGTATACTTAATTCTATCTCCAGATGTTAATATTTCTGGTGTCTCAAGTTTTTCCAAAATTTGATGATTCTAAACCACAATAACAGCTTCGTCATTTGTCTTAAATAACAATCCACCCCATTCAATAAGAATTAAAGACATAACTTCAGTTCCAGTCAAAAATATCTTTCACAATACAAACATACTTGTGATTAGACTTTATTTTCCAGGGAATGATAACAAAACAAAATCACCATTTTTGAAACACCTTTGGTAACATTGTTTGTGGTTGATTGTAAGTCTGTCTCATCATCTATGTCTGAGAGACTAAGAAGACTTTCCCCGCTATCTGTCTGTTCTTCTTCTTCAGTTTCACTGGAAGTATTATGTTTTATCATCTTTTGTTTCTTCTTGGCAGCTACAACTTTTTTTTTCTGATCTTTATTTTGCTGTCTTGCCATAATTGTATTTCTTTTATTTTCTTCTTATTGTTCCTTCACCTTCTCTTTGTCTTCCCAGTATGACAGCCAATTTTTAGACGTTGCTGCGTGTGGGAGCTTTTCCTTTTTTCTTTCATTTTGATCATTTTTGAGGAGATTCTGTTAGCCATGATTATGGTCAAGAAATGATGGGCTATATAGGTTTTTTTTTGTTCTGTCAGATATAGTTGGAGTAACTTATGAAGAACTGATAATAGTTGAAATTATGCGCTCCCCTGCTTGTAATTTTGAAGGCGTAGCCCCACGTTCCAGCTCCTCATCTGGAGTGTCGCCACTCCTTGTAGAGCAATTACTACAGACAAAATGCTCTTCCTGATCAAGTATTCCGGTTAAACTGTCAGAGTAGCTCATCCCAACACTTGTTTCTGTCTGCTCCCCAATACATTTTGTTCGTAGTTTTTTCCAAACATGAAAAAGTTCCTTTGCAGATTCATCATCTTCCCAGCCTTTAGCATATGACACTCTGAACTCCTCTGCTAGCCCACCTTTCATGACAGATTCATCACCTTCCCAGCCTTTAGCATATGACACTCTGAACTCCTCTGCTAGCCCACCTTTCATGACAGATTCATCATCTTCCCAGCCTTTAGCATATGTCACTCTAAACTCCTCTGCTAGCCCACCTTTCATGACAGATTCATCCCCTTCCCAGCCTTTAGCATATTACACTTTGAACTCCTCTGCTCGCTCACCATTCATGACAGATTCAAAATAGAGCATGTTCAACTTTGAATTTGGATGACTTCAAAGTCATTTGGTCACCAACAATTCTTGTTTTATGGTTCAGACATTTCATATAGTCAATTGCATTAGCATTAAATGGAAAGAGTCCACAGTTTCTACAGAAACACGAGATATAGCTGTATCTAACAAAGAACCGAGCATCACTCTAGTCAATGCCCTGTTATTGTTTTGTTTCTTCCAAGAAAATACAACATTTTTCCAATTATTCTTAATGACCTAAAGATGGATACATCTGCTGGTCATAATATGTGCGTATCATTAGGCAACAATGCATATAATATAATATATTATTGTTGTTAGCACAAAATTTAGAAACATTTTAAGTCAAATTGGACGGATGGTCATCGATTAAGAATAAAACAGGAAATGTGATATTTTTTTATTTCATTAAAGGAAGAAAAGTGTTACACATGATTGTATCCATAAAAAAACCTGTCCTGTCATCCATCCTGATTTTGACCTTCCAACTATCCAATCAGGATTCAGATTATGAACTATGTCTGCCGGTATGTATTCATAAGGATATACAATCATCAGAGGAAATATACTATCTGTTGCATTTATAGTGAGTAATACAGTTATACATTCTTTTTCAGAACCAATTTTTACTTTATACATGTCTTTCATACCTTTAGGACCAAGAACTAAACCAGTTTTTGGATTGGTTAGAAACCAGACTCGTCAGAATTAAATATTCTCTCAGGATCATTACATATATATCTAGAGCATTTTCTTTCTCTAAAAATTCATACAATTCACTGTGCCAGTGTCGGATAGACATTTCAGTAACGTTGGCTCGACCTTGGTTAATGCTTTCAGCATGGTGTTGACGATTATCAGGATGCCTTTTTAAAAAAGAGGTTGAACCACTTATCACCTGGTAGGCCTAGGCCTAATTTGTATGTAAAAGTAGGTTGTCTTTCCTCTTTTGTTATGAGGAATGCCCTGTTTGGCATTAGCAGCTATCCATCTGCACAAACGCTCTTCTTCTCCTTCTTGTGTTAAAATTGTCAGATGTCCCTTCTTTCTAGCAACAGGTACCCGATTCTTCAGCTTGCTTAATAATGTGGAACGGGGCACATTAAAATTTATTCCTGCTTCTCTTATTTTTCCTTCATCTCTCACCCATTTCTCGCTTCATTTAACTCATCTTCAGAATATTTAGAAAATATCTTCTTTTCACAATTTTCTGCCATTTTCATCAGTATAGAACAGCTTCTGAAAAATAAAATAAATAATTATTAACCAAGGTATGGCCTAGGTTAAAATCTTAACGTAGCCTATCACAATTTTATACATTTCAAATGGAATTCCACGTAGGTCTATTTGTGAGTAAAATTAAAGAAGGCTATAACAAAATGAAGGCACTTACAAAAATTATAAAAATATGGCTTTTATTAAACTTTTGCCTACTTAAATAAACTTCAAAGTAGGCCTAGTTCCCCTTTTCTTTATAATTGTATTTCCAACAACAATATTTTAGCATGTTTTAATATGGGGAAAATAAACTATAGCATTATGAGGAACAAGATATGTTTCATAATTATAAAACCAATTGTAGGCCATCTGGTATCCAGTTATTGACCAGGGTGGTCATCTACTGGAAAGCATTGAAATATTGGTATAATTTGCAGTGCATGTTGTGATTGGTAATATAATATATTATTTTAAACCTTGAGAACATGAAACAATGTAAAACATCAAATAAACCAATAGTTGACCATTTTGGTAAACTACTAGACTTTAACATATTGCTCTAAACCATTGGTTGACCATGTACATTTTTAGGTTAAGAATATTTTTTAGCATTTACTGTTATAACTATTTTATTAAGATGTTATTTTAGTTTTCAAATCATTAAGGTTGGAAACAATTATCACAAACACAAACTGGATGCAAAGAGATAACAAATATGGTGCAACTTACCAGGCCTTTATCCATGATCCCATAAACACAGCATGGACTTTATAAAATGGCTGACACCACTTCCTCTTCCTCATTAACCTCACTTGTTTTGTGATTGGTTATTGGTGTCCCATGAACAGCTGGGACCAATCTGAATTGATCTAACACTGTGTATAGCCTTATTTTATGATTTTAAAGTCAAGTTGGTCAACTACTGGTATGTGTACCCTATGTTTATCAAAGGTGAACATATGAACAATATTATTTTTGGACATAAGAATTTGAGTATAATATCTGTGTTATGTGTTCTGTGTTTGATGTACCCCATCCTCTCGCCATGTAACAGCATGTAGACATTAGAGCACCCCTCCCCCCCTTCCTCAAAGCGTTACATGGTTTATGAACGACCCCATACTAATTGTTGTGAGACACTTTTTTTTAGGTTCTTTTTATAAAATGTAATCAATTCTCGGGCATGCTCATGTTGACTTTGATAAATGAGATTAACATGTTTAAGTAGGACAGCCGTGTTAAAATAGATTCAGGGTGTGTATTAACTGGAAGAAATATGTCATTTTTATTAATTTAAATTAAAGTTGTGTATTTCTTAAGTGAATATGTGAAAATTCCAGAAATTTCATCAAATTCCCTGACTTTTCCACTGACCATGCAAATTTCCTGACTTGTCACTGTTTTCAAGGTTGATGGATACCTTGTGTTAGAATAATCGAGTCTCTTTGTATACTTCGGGCAGGACATGCAGCACAAATGGGAGAGTCTAAAACTGTGCTCAAGGTACTGACTGGCAAACCCAATGGGAAGAGATCATTGGGAAGGCCTGGACGCAGATGAGGGGATAACATTAGAATGGACCTGAAAGAGATAGGGTTTAATGAGGTGGACTGGATAGAACTAGCTCAATATAGGAATAGGCTGTAATGAAGTGGATTGGATGGAGATAGGGAAAAGTGGCGTACTTTTGTACGTGCGTCAATGAACTTTCAAATTTCTAATGACAGAGAGTACACTTATGACACCATGGACAAAACAATATTAAAATCAAATATTGTTGCCATAGAAACGCATGGTTAAGCAGCAACAGTAAGCTCTAGCTGTATTATGTCTGATAGAAGTATGCATTTTAATGCACCAGAAATGTTTTTGAGTGTGCAGTAAGAGTGTAAAAGTGTGTAGTACACAAATTATCAAGAGATGGCCTAGACCACTTCATGATAGGCTTTGTCTTAAACTGATATTAATTTTAAATCTTGACTAAGATTTTTAAAATTAGCAGTTTAAATTGCCATAAACAAAGTATTAAAGTTAAAATTTAAAAATAAAGGCGAGTGAAACTTTGATAAATATTTTGAAAAGAAAAAGCCCGCCAATTAGTCAAAGCCTAGCTTTATTTTGAGATAAGGAGAGCAACAAAGCATTGACTTAATGTTACATCTAAGAACGTTCAAAAGTACTATTACAAAACAAAATAACCTGAGAAAATTATCGCAAATGTGGCAAATAAATTAAGCCATACTCACCTACCACATAAAAACAAATACAGTACTAAATCAACATTATTTTTACAGTAAAGTCTGAAACATAACACCACGAAGAACAGTGATAGCACAAACACCTAAATTAAGAATAAACTAGTGGCGAATTTGTGACAGCTACTGATGATAAAATATATCACCGCTAGAATACGCTAAATTCAAACTAAACAAAATCTGCTTAAAATAAAACTATTTTGCACCGACTATTACAGCGTACCTTTTTACGAAATTATCTAATTTTTTAATCATAGAATAAATTATCTAATAATTCTTAAATTTTTCCCATTTAAAACTGTTCTTCCAGCATTGCTATACAATTAAAATTAATAATAAAATGAAAATGTCAAATTTAAGAAATATATTTTTCGTCCTTTCAAATCTCGTCACACTGATCCTGCTTTTCAGGTATATCATTTCACTCACCTGCCGTCTGCTTTTATCCTGTCCCTTCACCACCCACGTTTCTGCAGCTTACGTCAGTATTGGTTGGTAATAGACATTATAGACCAATCCGTTGAACTTGTCTGGCATGTCCCTGCTTGAAATCAGGCTTCTACCCTTCTGAAAAATGCCTTTGTTTGCGTTCCTCTCTCACTAATTTATCTCGTGATTCTTCCAATCTCTTCTACAATACTACCCAAATAGTTGAAACTATTTACTATCTTCAATTTCTTTCCTCTCATTGTCACGCCAGTTATATACCTGTCCTTTAGCCTTTTGAACACCATCTCACTCTTTCTTAGAATGAACCTCATTCCATACCACTCCACCACTTCTTCTAAAACCTCCAGCTATTCCTGTACTTCTTTCTCCTCATTACCCCACACCATCAGGTAATCTGCCAACAACATTGCTTTAATCTTTCCCTCACCAATTATTTCTAGCATTTCCTTCGTTATTTATTTCGTCCATCACTACAATGAACAATAGTGGATAGGGGATGAGCTTGATTCAGACCATTCTTTAACTAAAACCAATTTGCCTTCTCCACACCCACTTTCACACAGCTCACACTAACATTGTGCATATTCCTCATTTTGTTTACTGTCTCATATTGCACTCTTCTCTTCCCCAGCGCTTTCCATACTCTTCTTCTGCACACGCTGTCATATAATTTTTCAACATCCAAGAAGATCATAAGCAGATCTTTTCCGTACTCATAGTTTTGCTCTTGCCGTTGTCTCACTGTACAAACAAGATCCACTTTCGACCCTTCTGTTCTGAAGTTATATTGCTCCTCTCAACCCTCCTCCTACTATTCCTCTAAAGTATAATCCTTTCTCCAATAATCTTCCATACATCTTTTCACAGTGGTTCATAAACCCGACACTCCTGTAGTTCCCACTATTCTCCCTGTCTCCTTTCTTTAAGATGGGTACTATTATTCCCCTATTCCAGTTTTCTGGGATCTTCCCTTCTTTCCATATTGCTCGTATCACCCTATACAGCCACTTTAGTCCTTCCTCTTTTTCTGCTCTCAGCATTTCCACACTTAGTTCATTACCTTCAGGTACCATTCCAAAATTCATACTTTTCATTGTCACTTCCATATCTTTCCAGGTTTGGTCCCTTACACTTTCATGGCTAGTGGTCACTTCATCCTTTACCTCATCCTCCGTGGTCCTCCAAGTACTTTCCCCACAATTTACTTAAGATCCTTCTTTTCCACCCCCACATTCCCACTCTTGTTTACCATTCTAATCTGTTTCTTTCTATTTCTTCTCTTACTCTTAACCATTCCATATAGCATTTTATTACTCCCCACACTGTCTTCCTCCATCATTTTCGTCCACATTTCCACCCAACTTCTTTTTTCCTATTCCACTACTCTCAGAGCTGATTTTATTTGCCTTATTTTCTTCCTTTGACCCCATTTTTCTTTCTTTGAACCCCTCTCTAAAGCCCTTGTTCTTCTCGGTTACAGTTTTTTTTGTTCTAGCATTTTGCAATAGTGTTTCCTTCATTCTTCTCTTCCCGCTTGTCCTTCTACACACCTCCTCTGCTGCATCAACCAATGCCATCCAAAAGTACTTTCCCCACAATTTACTTAAGTCCTTCTTTTCCACCCCCACATTCCCACTCTTGTTTACCATTCTAATCTGTTTCTCTCTATTTCTTCTCTTAATCTTAACCATTCCATATAGCATTTTATTACTCCCCACACTGTATTCCTCCATCATTTTCGTCCACATTTCCGCCCAACTTCTTTTCTCCTATTCCACTACTCTCAGAGCTTCTTTTATTTGCCTTATTTTCTTCCTTTGCCCCCATTTTTCTTTCTTTGAACCCCTCCCTAAAGCCCTTGTTCTTCTCGGTTACGGTTTTTTTTGTTCTAGCATTCCGCAATAGTGTTTCCTTCCATCTTCTCTTCCCGCTTGTCCTTCTACACACCTCCTCTGCTGCATCAACCAATGCCATCTAGAACCTTCCCCATACTTATTTCCCTCTTTTGGTTTCATCACTTGGAAGACTGCTCCCAATTCTTCTCTGGAACTCGGTCTACTGTACGTACTTCCTCTTTCGGCTTCCATACCTTTAACCTCCTCTGCTGATTTTCTGCTATTCTCCTTTCTTCGCTTCATGTCAGTGTTGCTACCAGCAAACGGTGGACAATGTTTAGGGATTCATATGGAATTGCCTTTACATATGCCATAGCTTTACTCATTTACATATCTACAAGTATGTAGTCCACTACCGACTTCTTTGTCCAATCAGCGCTGTACCATGCTACCTTATGACTCTCCCTCTTCTTAAACCACGTATTTCCTATCAGCAATCCATTTCTCTTGCACATTACTAGCAGCTCCTTGCTCTCCTTATTCCTAGTTCCACAGCCATCTGATCCTAGCACTTCTTCATACCCTTGCCTATCCATCTCAACATGGGCATTGAAGTCGATCTATAATCAAATTATGAAGAATCTTAAATCTAATGTGGGACATGTTGCTGTCAAACCAATGGGAAAGGATTCAGCCAATGTTCCCAAAGTATCGAGCGCCAAGGAAAATGAATTGGGACAGTTGTTTCAGATGACAGTATGACAGTATAAATAGAAGATGTGTTTATGTCTTCTAGTCCAAGGCCATACAGAATAACACTGTCAAATTCATTGGAACTAAAATAATCAGAATGTGTATCCAATGAAAATAGGTAAGGGTTTATTTTCTAAGCATAAGAGTGTAGCAAGTATTGTTCCTGCAGGAAAAACTAGATTGTTGTGAAATTGGTGTGCGTGCGCGCGCGCGCGCGTGTGTGTGTGTGTGTGTGTGTGTGAAGGAAGGAAATACTCTTTAGGTGAGGTTATGAGGAAATTTACGATCTTTTGAAGGTTTTATTTGACGGGTGGGTCAAAATGAGCATTGGATTAGAGTTATCCATAATATTCCTATAGAGTTTTCTGCTGAATTTATCAAAGAATAGGTGGATAGATTAACCGATTTTTCAGTAATGCAGATACGCCGTTTCAATAGGCGCAATCCTGATACGCTTGACCAGGTTGTGCCCTCGGGCACAATAACAGTTACTTTTGTGGGCAAAGAGCTACCATCCTATGTCTTGATGTGTTTTTCTAAGGAGAAGGTCAATTCTTATCAATACATAGTAACACAATGTCATAATTTTTTACGTTTTGCTTATATCGCTGTCAATTGTCGTAGTGCGGTGCGGTGCGGTGGTTGACCAAAGTGTGGAGATAGCCATGTCATAGTAGAATATAAATTAACTCCAAAATGCGTTTATGGGGGTGGTGCTGGGTAGGGTTTGGTAAAGGGGTGCGCTTCATTTATCCACCAACCAATCGTGTCCCGAATGGGTGCGACGTCGAATTAAATTTAAAATGACTCGTCGCAATTTATCGTATCAGAATGTTCACTAAAACTCTCCCTATAAGTCACTATATGCAGTCAGGAGGGTACAATTTGTTATGGACAATACTCAATTCCCAAGTATTCCATTACGCCTACGCAATTAAACATCTTACGCAGCGACTCTTTCGAGTACTTGAGCATAGAATGTTGGGGATATGGATGTGGATTCGTCTGAAACCTCTATTGAAAGAAAATTTGAAATAATTATCTGGAGCGTAGTGTAGCGTGAGATTAAGTCTCCACAAAAATTCTACTGGAAGGATAAGAACAATACATATCAAAGGCTGATAAGTTGTTGTAAGTTTAAAAACAGCTCCCAAAATTTTAAAAACTTACATAAATACTTATTGATAGGGAACATTTTATTTAGTTATTTCCCTTCTCTAATTGAGACTTGCCTCACTTTGTAGCAATTTTTTTTTCAGATGTCATCACTTCTTTAATAATTCCAACCCTCTATCCCTACTTTAGGGGTACTTACACTAACCCCGAGAAAAATCTAATCTCGACAAAGTTGTCAAATTTTATTGGTGCTTAGATGCGGGATAACATATTAAAAGATCGGTATTACTTATAATATTATGAATACAAACAAACAAACAGATACATCTTAAGCGATACTTAACTATATTCAACTTCTAAATGGTGGTAGTTTATTAAATATATCTGCAATATTTTGTGAACCATTTTGATTATTTTTTCGTGCTTGGCAACGTTGTGATTTTAATCATTCTTGTCAATGGATATGAAATGAAAGGGGTTTTGGGAAGTTTTGGTGGAAAAGGTTGGAGGGGAGGTGGATGTTAGTACTTGACAAATAATAAGTAAGGAGGTTGAACCAATATTATCCAAAGTTGTGCCACTCCTGGTAACCATTGTACCCTCCCTAAAGGTTTAGTGAACGTAACAAACACACAAAGAAAGAAATACAATAAATAGAGAGTTTTATTAATGAGACATATAACAGAGTGCAGTATGTGACATTAAGGATAGTTCATTTGGTTATTGTTGTCTTCTGTAGTAAATATAATGTGATTTTAGAGTGTAGTATCACAACAAGTAGATAAAGAAATACATAATAAACTGAAAACAAAACGTCCAGTATAATGAGCCTTGTGAGTACAGGCAAATGAGCTAATAGTGGTTAACTAAAACAAATGACTGTTTGGGATCAATATCCAGGATCATAAAGGCTCTAGAGAAAACAATCATTACAACTCGCCCACTGCAACAAAGTGAACAGTGGAGGGTCGATAGTTATAAACATTTTAAGAAATCCCTTGAACTGATCTCAAGAAAGAGCTCGCTCGATTTAATGTCTGTACCCCAAATAACATGACCAGTGACCCATCAGCTTGTGCTCACTCAGGTTCTTAAGAAGCAATTAAACGCTCTATCTATGTCAATAGTGAGTTAACATCATAGTCACATTGAGGAGGTGCTAACCTAGTCCCTCTTAAACGGGGATAATTATTCCTAGTTAGGGCAAAATAGCTACAGCCTAGAGCTATAGTGACCACACTCACGAACAAAGTTTGTCTACGAGGTATACCCAAATAGTCCAAGTAGAGCGAGTGTACGACATAAGGAGGCCCCCTACACGGCTGCAAATAAACTTGCAATAACAATATAAAGGCTGCCCGAGGGCAGAGCCAATGATAAGAAGTAAGATACAGGATCCCATAATAACACAATACTTGATACATGAAACATGGTCACTTTTTTGAGGCCAACTTGCTTGCATAAAGTTCATGACAATATTAAGCAGAGGATCTACTAGATTTTCTGTTCTAAATTCTGTTTTATGGGTCTCATTCATCGGAATGTGCTTACTTACACTGTGAACTTTTTCACTAAGTCCAGGGTTATCAGGAACTGCACACGCTCTGTATGATCATGAGAATGGATCTGCAATATACATTGTTTTTCCGGGTGTATACTGAACATTGAGATTATACTTCAGGAACCTAAGCTTTAGTCTTTGAAGGCCAGTATACAATAGTTTACTTACATTCTTATCCATGATAGACACTATAGGTTCTGTCAAGACTTTTACAGTGCGGCCATATATATAAAAGTGGAGTTTACTTGTAGCATATACTATTGCTAACATCTCTTTTTCTACCTGAGCCCAGCCCTTTTCAGTCTCTGCTACTGCGTGAAGCATATGCAACTGGCTGCTCATTTTGGATAAGACAACATCCCAGGGTATCTTGTGAGGCATCACATTGTATCATAACTGGCTTGAATGAATCAAAGTTTGGACAAACTGGTGTAGTACTGATCACAGATTTGAGAATTTTGACACAGTCCTAGTGATATTGTAACCACTGCCATGTTACATCTTCCTTCAGTAGTTCTCTCAGGGGAGATGTTAGTGTTGACATTTAAGGTATGAATTGTCTCAAGTAATTGACCATTCCTAAAAACTTCTGCAACTCTTTTTTATTCCTAGGATCTGGTAAACATGAGATAGCTCAAATTCGTTCTGGGTCAAGCCTAATTTTTTTTGCAGAAAACACATGACCCCAAAAATCGAACCTCTGAGGTACAATCTTGTGGTGTTTTCCCACTGACTCTGCAGCAACCAGAAGATCATCTAAGTATATCACAATACCCTTAATGTCTTCAAATAACTGTTAATTATATTCCTGAAACTTCTCCGGAGCACAACTCACCCCAAATGGCAGCCTTAGGAACTCATAGCCGCCTCATGGAGTGGAGAATGTGCAGAGATGACTAGAGTCTTCATCAATCTCTATTTGCCAGAATCCATCTTATTATTATTATTATTATTATTATTATTATTATTATTATTATTATTATTATTATTATTATTATTATTATTATTATTATTANCAAGCTCTATTTGCCAGAATCCATCTTATTATTATTGTTATTATTATTATTATTATTATTATTATTATTATCAGCACCGCGTCTTACTACCCAGAATCCATCTTTAAGGTCAAAAAGTGAAAAATATTTTTCCCAGATAATTTATCAGTAAATTGTTCAATCGTTAGAATTTGATAATATTCTTTATTTATTTCTCTATCTAGGTCTTGTGGGTGCAGACAAAGTCATAATGAGCCACTAGGTTTTTCAACAATGACTAAATAACTTACCCACGATCTGGGCTCTTTAACCTTCCCAACAATTTTATCCTTTACCAACTTGTCCAAAGTTGACTTGAGTTTACAGTACACAGTTTGCGCCGGTCGTCTAGATGGCCTGGCTTGAGGCCTAGCACTTTTTCGAATATTTATTTTACACTTTTTGGGGAACTTGCCAAGACCTGTGAAGATTTTATTATTCTCTTCTATGAATTTAGCTTTCTGACACTCTATCTGATTATTATCAAATTCAGTTTCCGATTTCATCACTTTTACTCTTTTGATTAGATTTAGATTCACATATGCATCCAGACCTAAAAGTGGAGTACCATCAATAACCACTAGTATGAAATCCATGTAGTTCATTACATTGTTGTACTCACACCTGAGATACACAATACCTAGAGGCTTCATCTCAAATCCTCCATATGACACCAGCATTTAATTTGTAGGCCTAACCTTAAACTCTTTGTCTATTTTCTTAAATATGTGAATTGGATTAACATTGACTTTTGAACCAGCATCTAGCTTAAAGTGTACAGGTTTATTTTCAATCTTCACAGTTTCATACCACACATTCGTATTGTACTGCTTTTCTTTGTTCACCACTTCAACACATTTAATCTTTGATACAGTTTCTTTGACTGTAATCATGTCTACATACAAAGGTTCACTATCACTATTATTGTGTTGTAAAGTCTTCACTTGTCTGATTTTTTGACATACAATAGCAACCTGATTACGTTTGCCACACTTTGAGCATTGTTTACCATATGCTGCACATTGACGCCTTTCATGAGTAGAGTTTTAACAGCGACATATAAATTTGTATTTCGATGACTCGGGATATTTTTCTCTTTGACAATTCTTGAATTGATTATTCACAATATCCAGAGCAACTGTAACTGAGCTTAGAACTGAAGTTAACGATGTTGACGTTTGTAGGTGGTTTAGTTGCTCTCGATTAACTTCAGCCACTCTCGCTAGGTCACAAACATTTTCTAACGTCAGGCTTGGATCTTTCAAAAGTCCTTTTTGCAATGCAGGATCATTTGTCCCCATGAAAATGCAATCCCGAACAATGTTATCAGATTGATCACCAAGCTCGCATATCTGAATTAGTTTCCTAAAGTCTGTTACAAAATGGTCAAAAGGTTCTCCCCCTTTGTGTTTACGAGAGTACAGCATACATCGTTCATATGACACGTTTTCCCTTGGTTTGGCCTATGCCTCAAATGCAGCCAGTAAATTATTGTAGTCATGTTTGAATCCACCATGATTATCGGTGCTACAACAGTTTTCAAAATCCGTATTTATTTGTACCTGTAAATAAATGTATACTGTAGGTAAGGTCCAAGCGACTGCGTCATGTTTTGAGTAACACTGTGTGTTAGTTGAATGGCATACTAATAATTAACTTTAAACTAGCATAGTTATTATATAAAAAACTTGTATCATAGTCAGTTGTTTCATACTCTGATGATAACTACCCACTACAGCTCACATTATCATTTTTAGAGCTGACTGATGACTTTGGTGTAACCAACCCAACATACTTTAACTTCCCTGGTACAGTACTTATAACAGTTTGTAAATAGTCAGTCAGTAAATAATAAAGTGTTTTTATTTATTTCAATTCCTTGGTAAATGTGATGGCACATAGTAACTTCAGCTCAGATCTTTAGAGAGAAGGTTGACTCACGGATATTTACCTTAGATATGATTTTATTAGCTATAGAGTCCATGTTTACGGAGTTAGTCAGTCCTTTCTCAGTGAACTTTCATAATATATAGATTATACATGCATTTCAGGACCATTGTGGATCTCAAATTGGTTTTGAGTCTTCTCAGGCTTTAAAATAATCTCTCTGCTGTGGAACTAGACACAGGGACAGGCAAGAGGAGTCAGACGAACTCCACCTGCTCTGGAAGGATGTTCTTAATTTAGTATATTTCTGAAGAAATTCAAACACAGATACCACGTTGGCAACCCTTTACTTTCTAGTTTTCAAGATATCAGTAAATAGATCTTAGTATAAAACCATTCTTTCTCCATCGATGCCATCTTTAAAAAGTCTATTGAACTGTTGACACTCATTTCTCACGCTGGTGAAAATGTGCTCAACATTTGCCATTAAGTAAATAATCTTGGACTTGAATCAGGTATTGATGCTGACGATTGTATCGACGACTTCATCGAAAAGCTGATGGTGAAATTCCACGAAATGAGGGATAGGAGTTAATGGATTGGCGTTTCGGACACCTAATGTTCATAAGAAAAGGAGTCGTAGTGACACCATCGGAGTAAGACTAGGCAAGAATAAGATTTATTTATCTTGTTTAGGCGATGTAAGCTTAAGAATGACACCCACAATATATATAAACATTATTATAATTATTTTACAATATGGATTTGAAAGGTAGCAGAGATAAGTATCACGTCAAACCTCCTATAATTTGGGAAATGCAGAGGGAGGCAATGTGCTCAGATCTCTTAGAGCTGGTACCTATACCAGGTTACCAGCTATTATTTTTTAAATGGAAGAGTGTGTTGATTTAAAGGAAAGGGTAGACCATTTAAGATGTGGTTAATTGTTGTAGACGAATGTATGAGAAAGAGAAACATGAAGAGTTTTTAGAATAAAAGAGCATATATGACTCAGTGTATGGATGTTGTCAAAGCGAAGGGAGTATACAAGGATAGGGAAGTGTAAATAAAGTTAGTTAGAATGTATTCATTACGGAGTTGTTTATTTTCTGAGCTATATGCACAGTTTCTTGATCACCCCATAAGGGAACGGTGGTATTATGTATGTATTAAATAACTAGGATATCGTCACCCGAGAATCCAAGTGTTCTATCTCCAAAATTGTAAAATTTGAGATATTTGGTTTTTACGTTTATTTAAAATGCATATGATTCGCCTATGGTGATATTGAAACTACTCTATAATTACGTAAGAGGATGCAAACTCTAGCTGTCATCTACTAACATTGGTTTTAGACACAAGGTCAAATTTCAATGCCCTTTTACACAAAAGTGAAAAATTGTACATAGAGCACTTGCATTCTAGAATGACGATATTTCACCCAAATTAATAAACATATTAAGTAACTCCTTATAACTAATGTATAGTGTACACCCAGCTAGCTCAGGAGGTCTTTTCTATGCCCAAAATTGACTGAATTTATGTGGTACATACATTTTTGTTAAGCTGATATCCCCATTGGTGGGTACGTAGTCTGAATCTTGGACTCATCTATAATAAAGAGATCAAGTTCGAAATAGTAGTAGAAAAAATGCTTTTTATGAATGTGTATTGTGTTGCTTCTATCTAGAATAATCACTAAGCACCTTGAAAATAATTTATAGAGGGTATTAGGAGAGACGTAGTTTAATTTCAGGAATTAAAAATAAAGTAGAGAGGGAAGAAGCCTTGACCTTAAGGAAGAAGTAGTGGCTGGTTTCACTGATGACTGAAAGAAGGCACTTGACTGGCTAAGCTGGACGTAACTGCTGAAGATGCTCAATGTAATAGGAATTAACTTGATGATTAGAAGATTAATAATAAACTTTTATATGAATAAAATAGTAAACTAAAATAAACTATGAAAAAGCTTTATATATACCATAAAAAATTAGATTAACTATTTGAGAATTAATAACACATCTGGCAATGCAATCGGTTTCAATATTGCAGAGTTTGTTTAAATACAGGGGTTATTTTGATAGTTTATATTATATTTAAGACTATTATTTATTCCAAGGATTAATTTGTATATGTTTGACGTGGATAAAATATCTGCTTTTTACGGTATTCTAAATTTCAATATTAAACCCTAGTCGTATTTCAAAGTATTAATAGCATAGGATCTGAATAGAGGGCGCTGTTAACTAACATTTAAATCCGTCATAGGTTTCATGGAAAGAATGTTTTGGTTTAAATAAACTGTGATTTAAGCTAATATTCAGTATTATCTCTATATCAGCTTGACCAAATAAATAATAATATTGTATTTTTAAGTGTATTTTGATTTAGAATTGTTAATCTGGCACAAACAATTATAATTCTAAGAATAAAATAAGTTTGCATTGTGCTATAATATAATGGTATTATGTATTTTTGTGATATAATGTGAGGAAGTGCCCTCCTAGCTGTCAATGTCATATTAATAACATGAAAAATGTTGCAGTTCTGGAAGAAATCCGGTAAATATTGTTCTCTTCTCCGTTAACTCATCTAAAGTATATAGACATGTAGGCCATATGTGTAAATAGATAATAATGTTTATAATAGACAATTCTTTCATTAAGTTCATCACTTAAACCACCTATAAACTGTAGGTTTTTAGCAGGTATTCTTAACCTACATTCAAAATAAAATTATAAAAAATTGTATTTGAGCCTCAAGGTTAGCAATTTATCTTGCAGTTCATATAATTATAAGCTTCAATTAATTTTATAACAAATAAAAAAATAACCTAATATGGGATGGATGAAGCAGCATACCATCTGCCTATTTGCTACACACCTTTGGGTGTATTTTTAAAATAATATTGAGCCTGGCAATATAATTGAAAAGAGTCCTGACTTAATCTATAAATGCTTAACCTCGACCAACAAAAACTCTTAACATAAATATATTCTACATAAGTTCAAAACAAATACCTAGTCTTAAAAAGTATTAACATAAATGATACATGGATACCATCATTCACATCAGGATAGCACCTTGCATGATGAGTTGTAATTTGATGTAGATGCTACCTTTGTCTTGAGAACAGGTTCTAGCCATTACCAGAAGGACCCTTCATTTTTACTATCATTAGATGGCTATTTTTGTCCATAAATCTGTAGGACGTTCTGTGAGTGTTGTCCTTCAACCGAGCGCATGTGTCACAGTTTTCTAAGTAACTATCCAGACATCCCTTCACATTCCTTTTGTCTATTCTAACTCACTTTACGCAGAGCTATGAGAAAGTTTTCCAAGCGTTGCTAGATCCATGGTTCTTCTGGATATTTATGGATCGTTAGGATGTCTTGGTGTGTGTGAATCGGACATTACTCAGTTTATTGTAGGTGCATATTTAAGTTCCTGGACCTTTCCTTGGGTAACTGGCCCGACTCTTGGGCCAAATGACATCCTGAGACCCACTTCGCTGGTCAAGTGGTTTAAGACATCACACTAACAATAAACTGGACTGCTGATGACAGGGCTCATATTCCTTTCTAGTATAGACCTAATGAGGTTGGTTTTCTATAAATGGTTTCATACTTACTGCTGTGCAAATGGGGCACACTTCCTCTAAATTCAATCTTCTTCATCCTTAAAACATCAGCATAGTTAGTGCTAATGAGTATTGGCCTAACCACAAGCAGGTAGGTTAAGATACGGTGTTAAAAAACCTTTAGAAAATAGTGATGTACCTGTTATCTTTGGGGTGGTTTTGACCCGTTTTCCCTCGTAAATTTGGGCAGCCTCTTTGGTGTGTTAGTCTGCCTCAGACTTTCATGATAAGGCGGCTTATTGTCCTCCAACAGTTGATGCTTTAGCTTGAAACTATAGTTTTGTTATGGAAGAACCCACCTTGTTATCTCTGATAAGGAAGCTTTTCAGCTTTTGATTGACTTTTTTTTTATCATAACTTATTGTTTTACTACCTATTTTGGTATACATGTTCTAATTACACTAATGTGTTTAGTATAAGGAAGGTTGAATTTAGAGAATTGTTCCCAAATTTGTTTGGAGGGAGAGTGGAAAACCATTTAGGAAATCGTGTTGAGCTAGACTGCTGAGGACGGTGAGATCAAGGTTCAAATATGTGTCGAGTGAACTGGGGGTGGTTTTTCCTAAATGGTTTTCCACTCTCCCTCCACGAAAATGTGGGTTCACTTCCTCTAAATTCAACCATCCCAATTTCTATTCCTATAGCGTAATTAGTACTTTAGCGTATAACCCGAACGGGTTGTAAGACGCGGTGCTAGGGACGTGGTAGGTTAGATCAAATTATGCATTTAGGAAAAACCACCCTCACTACATCCAACTGGGATTCAAACCCTAATATTTTGTCATAGGAGGTCCAGTAGCTATATTGTGACCTCGGACCATTCTACCACCAAACTGGTTTTAATTGAATTCAACGTTGCCAAGCCTTGGTTGGCTTTTGGCATGTAAGGTATCTATCGTTATGGCTATCAACTCTTGTTATCTATATCTAAGGGCAAAAGAAACGGAAAAATGAACTGTCAAACTGCTGTATTAAATTAAACACTGAAAGGAGGGAACTTGCTCACCAATATTCAATATATTAAAAAATCAAGGTACCCCCCTTGGTCTCAACCCTGGATAACCTTATAACCTTTCCTTCCAACCAGGCCTACTCACACCAGTCAGTAATTTATACTAAGGGCCAGTTTCCTAGTCAAATTTAGTACGCCTCAAGTGCGGCGCTACACTAAGTACATGACGACACCTCCCTAAACCAGACTGGAATGGGCCAGTTACCTATGAGAGAACAGCCCATTCCATTTGAGTTTAGGTAGGTGTCGTGATGTACTTAGTGTAGCGCCACACTTGAGGCATACTAAATTTGACTATGAAACTGGCCCATACAGTCAGCTCTGGTTTTAGTGAACTGTGTTGTAGTGAACATTTGGCTACAGTGAACCTAATTCATTGGTCCCAACCCACATACATTTCAATATGTGTTAAAAAATTTGTTGAACCCTCAACTTCGGTTTTAGTGAACAAAAAAATTGAAACTTTCAATAATAAATGTCATTCTAACATCATTCTTTAAAAATTAATAATCATAAGTTTTTGGTTGTTTAAACTTGAAGACACTGATTCTCTAGCTGAGTTCTTGTTTAGGTAGCAAAATCTCCACTGAAAGTACGGAATATGCAAAATGAATGCAGGGGGGAGGGCGGAGCTTAAACAATCACTGTACTTACTGACCTGGTTTAAGTTTTAATAGGCTATCTTTGTTTGCGCCAAGTAGAGAAAGACAGTCTTCTGAGTTGTATTAATACAACAGGAGTTACAGAACAGTGAATGTCAGTCTTTGGCAATTTAGTCTTTGTTTTCACTAATCCCTTTCCTCGAGAGGGTATATGAAACTCAAAAAAATTAGACTTTTCTACTAAGTTTAGTGTTTTGAATGCATGGATAGTTTGGAATCAAGTGTGTAAAAAGCAGAGACTTTAGAGAAGGATCTGGAAAATATATTAATGAAAACAGTATACAGTAAACAACATCATATAACAGATTATTTTAAAATATTAATTAATATATTTTAATAAAGAGCGATTGTATTTGAACTCTTATTTTGGTTGTCACTAACCCACTACTCTCAGATTTAAAAAAAATCGGTTTTAGTGAACTTCAGACAAAATGAACAAAATATCTGAGTCCTAGAGGTTCATTATTTAAGCAGTGTTGACTGTACAGGGTGTCTACCATTTGGGAAAATCCAGGAAAATAGGAATTAGCCGGGAATTTGAAGTTGTCGGGAAAAATGGGAATAAGTCAGAAATTTCATAAATTACCCAAAAAAATCTGAAAATGTTGTCATACTCAAAAAATAAAATATAGGCCTGGTCTAATAGGGGCGACTCTTGTTATGTACCTGTGGCCTTTTTGTTTAAACTGATGTAAGTCTTTTTGTGTTTAACGCATTTACAAAAATTTTACACTAAAAGATAGAGTACATTTTCCTTGTATTTAAGTATTTTTTTGAAAAATTGGTCATCATCTGAATATATTTTTTTATTTCTTTTGTAAAGCTTTGTAAATAACCCAAGGCCACAGACGAATAATATACCCAGACACTCAACCTCCAGGTTAAAATGGTTGCGCTCCTTTTGGCGGCTTGAGTCGTTCAACACTAGGATCGCTGGGGTTAGTACTATCATCACCCGGCAGTGACACTAGCAAAGCCCATTGTTGAAAGAGAAGCACAATGAAACCCCTGTAAGGTTGAGAGTCTGTTTCCTACTTGTCAGTGCCAAGGCCGTTGTACCATGGGCCACATATTTGTATAACTTGAAATCTTGTTTAGCTGGGTTGTTAGAAATTACATTATTTATTAAACCAAACTACTTAAGTGTATAACATTTTTATTTCAATTTACAGTCATATAATAAAGTCCCAAATTCTATAAAACTAAACTAAAACATTATAAAAAATAGCTTGCTTGAAATTTTTTTGACAAATATCTAAAGTTCAATATAAGCTACATAGGTCTACAGTAAAATAGTACTTAATTATTTATGCCTAGTGACAAAGTAGCTTAATTTTACTTAGGGTACTATACTAGTGATTTATTCCAGCAAAATAGAAAATCCAGACAATTAAGGTGGAATGGAAGGGGGCGTGAGAAAAGGGCAGTATTTTTGTAGTTTTTGTGGTATAAAACTATTCTTGTCCAAATTAAACCAAATATTTTTCCAGTAGAAACATAAGAGTTTAGTTTTCTACACATGAAAATATCAACAGTTCTTTAATATCTGTAAAAGGTGTCTTGGAATTTAATGACAACATTTTTTCTTTATCTAAAAAGTTTGTCATCTAATGCCACTCAGCTCATGACAGATATTCAAGAACTGTTGATATTAGCATGTGTAGAAAACTAAATTATATCTTTCTAATGAAGAAATATTTGATTATAGTGTTAGACAAAAAATGTTAATGCCATAAAAACTGCAAAAACCCTCCCATTTCCTTGCTTCCCCTTCCATTCCACCTTAATTAACCACTAAAAGAAAACAAAGATCATAATTGAATAAATAAAATCATACCATTGTGCTTATTATGTTTTATAAGATTCGTAGGGGTAAATGAAGATTTTGGTTCAAGAAAAACAGGACTAGAACCATCTTTAATTTTAGTTACCAATAATTTGTGTGTTTTCATTAGCGATGTAAGCTACTATTGAATGTTATAAGCTCTAAGATCAACACCAAATACTAACTGACGGCACTATCGTGCTGATCCACCGGCTGTTGTAGGAGCTGAGAGCTTCATTATTATGTCTTCTGTTGAGATTTGATACAAATCTTCTTTGTGATACAAAAATGTATTGGCTGTCGAAGGAACTTACTTTACATAGAAATCACTACTGGCACTACAGCACTCAACAATATCTACAACATAATGATGGACACCTTTCTTAGCACCTAACTTTGTTACACCAAAGTACCCCTTTGAGATTTTTTCGCCATCATAATTATCACAGATACCATTTTATCCTCTGTACATGGTCTGGTGAATGTGTGGAATGCCAGGTCTCCACCGTGGTTCGGATTCCACGTTAAACTGTAGATCCTCCATTTCATCTCACAATCACCCTACCATTACACATTAGCGTAAGTGCGTATAACCC
>CABFOW010002142.1:51264-70672 GCA_902141385.1 Timema californicum
GTAGTTCAAAATGTACGACTACTATTGTCAGGATCATATCCTCGGACACACCTAGGTGTCCTGGATGTTTCAGGGGGGTACTAAATTCCTTTTCGGCTTATTGTTCATGGAAATTTCTTTTTGGCGAGTAATATTAACAATTCATAAAACTTTATTAATTTGGACTCTTTCAAATTAGCTTTCTTCAACATGAAGCCCCGTAAGGTTTTGTGCGATGTCACGAGTATTTGTTTACATATCAATGTTGAGAGATTAGATGTCTATCACCCATACGGCAGAGCAATATTAGTATATGGTTGTCAAAGTTAGGACTTGTAACATATTACTCAAATGGCAAAGATAGTTTATTCTTGCTATATTGTTGTCCCAGTTAAGACATGTAACTTATTGCCCATATGGCAGGAAAAGTTTTCCTTAAGGTAAGCAATATTAGTATATTGTTGTCAACATTAAGACTTGATTCTTATTGTTCAAATGGCAGAGACAATTTATTTTCGCATAGTATATTGTTGTCCAAGTAAAAGACTTGTAACTTGTTGCCTAAATGGCAGAGAAAGTTCATTCTTGCGCAAATGATGTTACTATATTGTTGTCCAAGTAAAATACTTGTATTACCTGCGTGGCAGGGAAATATGGTACGTTCTTATGATCAAGGTCATAGATAAGTATAGCCCATACGACACCCAAAGTTTCATATTGTTGTTGTATTGTTTTCTACCCTTTGGAGCAACCTTATATATCACATTGAATCGTAACCGATCTTGGTTACTAAAAGTTCCTGTAACTCTTGTTTTTTGCCATTGCTTCATAGCACACTTCTATTGTTCAATATTTATCTCCAATAAAACGAAAATGTTATTTTTGACATATTTCTTTATATCGAACCTTTATGATACCCTTCTCTTGTACCCGTAATATATATTGAAATAGTTGTGATGTGAGTTTTTGGAAGCAAAAAGTGAATAGACCAGTGTCGACCTATTCGCTTTTCGTTACTATCCTATCGGCTCCTCTGCAATTATTGGTTCCTTTTTTTTATGGTTAATGTATGTTGTGTGCCAGCCTTATTCTTTTGGTAAGACTAAGGGCGGTGTTACACCTTAAATGCTTAATATTGTATTTTGTAGTGATTATAATTATTAGTAAATGAATAGTTAATTCTGCTTACCTTTGTGACCAAAAATGTTGAAGTTGGAGAGTAAAAATTTACTTTTGAAGACCAAATTCTATTAAAGACTTAAAACAAAAACAAATAGGCTCTGATTCCCGCCAAAACCTAATGTTAAAGTGCAACATGAATATGACTGAGAAATAAATTTTACCTTACTTTTATCAGAGTTATTAAGGGTGGCCCTAGTTACAAGGGTCTCCCCTACAATCTAAGCAGAGCAAAATTTATCCACATTAGAATAAAAATATTCGAGAGCATTGACTTATTCCAAATACTTTGTGATAGCCATCTTGCAGATAGTTCAGGCGTAGTCTTGGCGGAGGAAGAGGGGAAGGGAGAAAGAACGGGCCACAAACAATCTTAACTTGTCGGCCCGACCATATCAGGTGTTGCTTAAAGACTTTAAAAAAACATGTATCATTCTGGTGGTCAGGTATAAACATCATAAACCTTTGATTTATCCTAGCAGCTAATTACGCAGAACTTGCAAGCAGAATATATATTTATTTATGCTGTTCACATGTTTCATAATGATTATCTAGAAGAAATAAATAAGTAAGAATTATCTTTGTAAATATGTGTTATACTTTTCTAAATATTTGTCTGGCAGAGGCCTATTATCTATTATAGGGCCTAGGCTATTATATATTATGGATATTAGCCGATCAGTACTTTGAAATGACTTTGGGTTTTTAGTTGGTATTTCCTTAGTAAATTACAATGTGGTCTAAACTTTGTGTTTGTAGCTGTGTAAAATATGTTATAGGTTTGACACCATATATATAAACAATAATAACAGATAATTTAATTTAATTGTCCAATAAACATGTAATTAAATATAATGTAAATACAACATGCTATACATCTACCAAGAATAAAGAGACAAGTTTGAACCTAGGCAACTGCAAAAACCAAACCTAAACTTTTTTGAATCTAGAAACAGGCAAGAACAGAATCTAAGTGACATTGATCAACCTCTAGCCATGCTGCCTTAGTCCAGTCTGTGTTTTACTCTCTTCTGCTGAAAAAGGGGACTGATCTATCCTGAAAATTACATAATTATGTGTTTTATTGGGTTTTAAGTATGAGGCCATGTCCTTCTATCCTCCTTTCAATATTTAATTCAAGGGTAAAGGCAGAAAGAGTGTATTGTATTTGAAATGTTGCTTGCTATCACCAGGTCAAAAGGAAAAAGAGGGTACCAACAAGTCACCTGGTACCTCCCCTGCCAAGTCACCAAAGCACGGTGGCACCTCCATCCTGTCTAACGGCGAAGCCCCTTCAATCCCGGGAGATGGCTTCAACCCGTGTTTGGTCGGCCCACTTGTTGGTTTCAACGAAGAGGAGGCTGGTAAGTGTTTGGCGACCAGTGTGCATACACCATCCCATATGGTCCATTCAATGCTGTAGCCTAGCTCCTATCAGGATATTCTATTCAATAGGGAGGTTGCCAACTTGTTTATTTTATTGTCGGGTTCAATACTTCATTTGTTTTGGGACTTGCTATGCATTTAGGGCCTGTGCCATTCAGTTGTCTCACACACACTCTTGAGAACAAGAGCAGAAGTGTGAAGTGTAGGAGCGGTTTTTGTTATCTTAGAAATAAAAAGTATATAAACACCTGTTCAAATAGAACATAGATGTGTGTTGTAGGGGTGTGCAAAGCATAGCTGTGGGTTCTAAGAGGGTGCACAAACATCAAACTATCTCACTGATAACAGGACCTTTCTCTCTGAGGCATACATCAGAGGCATGCAGTCTACCGAAAATGGTCTTAAACATTACAACTATCAGTGCAACACAGTATCATTCACAAAGAAATGACTACGGGGGCCCATAAGTTGTACTTGGCTGGACTTGAAGAAAAGAGAATTGAGGCTGAACAGAAGAAACAAGAGCAAGAAGATAAAGAGAAAATCAAAAAATCAAAGGAAAGAGTATCAAGCATATAGGAAAGTTTTGAAAAAGAAATCGCAGGAAACTAAAGAGGCAATACAAAAAGAGAACCTGTTAGAAAAGCAAGAATCAGAAGCTTAAGAAGTTCAATCTCACAAGTCATTAGTGGCAGAAGCGAATGAAAGAATTAATAATGCAATGAAAGTCAATGATACGAAAGGTTGGCAATTAGCTCAAACTACGCTAGAAACACCGGGCAAAGAATTGTAAGAAAGTGACTCTCTTTTTGAAAAAATAAGAAACAAACAAAATCAAATTCAAATTTGGATTTGAAATGAAATAACAAAGTAAAATAAATACTGTACTAAAGAGAAAAAAAATTAAAGGGAAGGGGGAAAGATAAAAGGAGCAGTTGATGGTTGAGGATTTCTCCTTTCTTCTTTTATAAAATACTTTTTCTTATTTTTGCTACAGGCCCAATAACATAAAAACATTGTTTTTAATTAAAATGTTGTTTTGTAACTATGAGGTGAATATAGGGTTTTTAACATGTCCTACTTTTTTTTATCAAATGGGCAGTCCTACTTTTCCTACTTTTTCATCAAAATGTCCTTTTTTTGACACCCAAAATATGCTATGAGGCAGCCATTCGGAGCAGAACTATCCATTGAACTTTGGCGTATAGGTCAAATTAGAGTTTCAAAGGGTGCACTGATATTTCAAAAGACAATTTTAGGTTGGATAGTGTCAGGCAAGATTGATCTAAGAGCATCATCATCATTAACTGTTTCCAGCCTGCAGCCAGGTCAGTTTAGTAAAATGCCTTCGTCTTCCTTTATCCTTCTATCTTTCTTCCTCCTCTAATTTCTTCCATTCGTCTCCTCTTGTTTGAACACTTTCTGTTATTTGCTCCTCCCATCTCTTTCTTGGCCTCCCATGCAGTATTTTACCTACATTCTTTATTTTCTTCGGCATCCTCTCTTTTTCCTTATTACATGTCCATTCCATCTCAGTCTTGCTCCCTCTACTATCTTATGTACGCCCTGTACCTCTACTCTTTCCCGGAGGACTTCAGTCTTAGTCTTGTTTCTCCTTGTGACAACTAACATTCTCCTTACAAACTTCACTCCAATGGCCTCCACTTTCCCAGTCTCTTACATTCAATATCCATGTTTCTGCTGCATACGTGACAATGGTTATAAAGTATGCCCTGTACAACACTTCCTTACACTTACAGGGCACTTCTCTTCTCCATAGCAGGTCTCTTACACACCTATAGAACAACTCTCCCTGCTGTCCTCTTTTCATTCAATCCTCTCTACTTCCACCTTTCTCCTCAATATATTTTACACTTTGTACTTTTATCAGCTCTACTCCATCCAACTTTATAGCTTTATTAGGCCTTACCCTCTTCCTTGTCATTACCATCACTTCACACTTTGACGTGCTAAATTTCATTCCTCACTCTTTCACTTCCTCACTCCTTTCCTGCAGCTGTTCCTGTACTTGCTCTTCCTTCTACCCCCATACCACCAAGTTTTCAGCAAACATCATGGCTTTCATTCTTTCCTCCCCGAGTTTTCCTGCCATTTTGTTCATGACCATTTCCCTTACCAGTAGTGGTGAGAGGTCACTTCCATGCTTCACTCCATTTTTTATTTGGAACCACTCCGTCCTCTCACTTTCCATTTTAACACAACTCTTATACTCATGCATGCTTTTCACTCTGATTACAACACCTCTTTACATTTGGGCCTCCTCCATTGCTTTCCAAACTTTATTTCTATCCATGCTATCATATATCTTCTCCACATCCATAAATATCATATAAATATCACCTTCCAAGTATTTCCCATATTTATATCTTCTTTCCATCAGCTGTCACATTGCAAAGATTAAATATATCGTAGACCTTTGTTCCCTAAATCCATGTTATTCCTAGCTCCACTTTCTTTTCATTTTAGTTCTTATTCTCTTTTCCAGTATCTTCTCATATATTTTTGTAAAATGTCACAGCGTTATACCACTATAATCTGTATACCGTCTCCTATCTTGAAAATAGGTATTATAACTACATTTTTCCAGTTTCACAACAAAAAATTTGTCTCAATCTATCTCTGATTGATATAAATTATATTTGGAAGAAGGTACAGGAAAGGTGAATAGAAACATATAAAAGGGGGACAAACACAATATGGCCTTTACAATGAAAAGAAGAACACAGTTCACACTTTACACTGCTGCAAATGGACAAGGAGGTAATGGCTGCCTCTTAAAGAAAATTGATCGTCACCGCCCCCCCTTTTGTTTTTTTGTTTTCTCTTTTAGGAAGTTGCATTGCGCGTTTCACACTCCTCCCCTGATGAGTTCCGATAGAATGAAACCTTGATCGGGAGATTGGGCGGTGACGATCAATTTTCTTTAAGAGGCAACCATTACCTCCTTGTCCATTGGCAGCAGTGTAAAGTGTGAACTGTGTTCTTCTTTTCATTTTGAAGGCCATATTGTGTTTGTCTCCCTTTTAGATGAATGATATAAATGTCATTTAATCAGGAGTTGGTGTAAAAGTACTGTTTAGTATTTGTTATAAAGAAGATTGTATCTTGAAATAGGTTTTATTTAGTTTAAACATTTCATATAGGCAATGTTCTTATTCTTCAAAATGTTTCAAAGATGTGAAGTTTATTGTGGATGATGAAGCAAAGAAGATTTTACCTTCAACTTCACCATTTCGAAGCTTTGAACCTGTTGCGTCAAGGTGATAAGAGTGTTTTTGATGTCACCGCTAGGGGAAGAAGTGGCAGCTGTGGTTGTGTGTGAGAGCTAGCCAGAACTCTTGGTTGAGCAGTGGACCGGGACGGTCAGATGAGGTAGCATAATACAAAATAAAGTAGTGTACAGTTCACTAATAAACCAACAAAATACATGGTCCTCCAAACTGAGATTAACTAGTGTAAACAGCAATTTTAAGTGCATCACAAAAGTGAGCAAAGTGAAATGCAATCAAATATGTGCAACAATCAAAACATGCAAGTACAACAAAATCAAGTTTAGTTTTATTAAAAACAATTTCAGTGAGTGCATTCATATTTCCTTCCATATAACTTTCCACTAACCAACATTGATTTAAAATCCAATTTCAATATAATTGACAAATGAATTATTCATTATTTACCTTTGGTTCCTTTCCTAAGAAGCCAAAAATATATGTTTAAATAGTAACTTAATATCAGTGTATGAATCATAGACGAGGAAATCAAAAAAACTAACTTTAAAAAGAGGTCAAATAAAGGCACAATTCACTAGATTTAAAACATATTTTGAGAATTTTGATCACAATCAATCAATAATTTAATTGAAATCAAGATTATCAAAACTAGAACAATGCTGGATAAATTTTGAAAATGTACATTTACAAATTGAATCACTTGACAATTCATTAGTACATACACATGAAAGGGAGACATTTGAAAACACATATTTCGATCTCGCAGCTTCAGTAGACATATATTCAAGATCATGCAGCTGGCTTGTCAAACGAAGCCGCTACTACGGTAGTCACACATACCCAAACCGCACACAGAGAAGCTTAGATTACCGGTAATTAATTTAAGGAAATTAAAGCGAATGGTTGGGTTTTTAGGACACATTTCAATCACTTATCAATACCAATAGTGAGTTAAAGAACATACAGAAACTTCACTATTTTAGAGTGTTAGTAAAAGGTGATGCAGCGACAGTCATTCAATCTTTTTAAAGTTCAGCCAACAACTATGATATAGCTAGGACTCAAATGAAAGAGAGATATGAAAATAAGAGAGGTATTGTGGGAAACATGTGCAGGCTTTGTTTGAGCAGAGTATTGTTATCATCAGCGTTGATTGACGTGCAAGATGTCAATGGAGACCCACATGTTTGCAGAGTTCTACTAGATTCAAGTTCTTTATCAAATTGTATCACAGAAGAGCTTGTACAAAAGCTTGATTAATAAAGGATTAGGGGTTTCTCTTCAATATCAGGCATCGCACAGTCAACAATTAGAGCATCCTACATCATTACCAATGCAAGATAAATTCTAGATTTAATGCATACTCAGCTAATTTAGATTTTCTATTGTTGCATACAATCACACCAGATTTACCTGTTACTCATGTAAATATATCACAGTGGTCAATTCCATCAACAGTTAACCTTGCAGATCCAAACTTCAACATACCGGGTAGGGTAGATATGTTGATCGGAGCAGAACTATCCATTGAACTTTGGCGTATAGGTCAAATTAGAGTTTCAAAGGGTGCACCGATTTTTCAGAAGACAATTTTAGGTTGGATAGTGTCAGGCAAGACTGATCTAAGAGCATCTTCAGAACCACATTCAACTTCAATTACTCACGCTCATACAAACACATTGTGTCATTTTACCATGACAGATAGCTACAACAATTCTGTCAGAGGATTGTTCTTGTACATCGTGTCAGTCTAGTGAAGAGATATCATGTGAGGAACTCTTTAAGAACAACTTCACGAGAAACTCACAAGGACGCTTGTCACTTTATAGTCAAATTGCCAACTCAGGAGAAAGTAACTCAATTAGGTGATTCCATGAACAATGCAGTACAAAGATTACAACATATAGAGAGGAAGTTTTCAAAACACCCCAAACTCAAATACACTTATATTAGCTTAATGAATGAGTACGGAATTCTAAATCACATGCAACCAGTCTCAACCCAGGAAACTGACTCTTCTTCTGGAAGGGAGTAGTTCTTACCACATCACGTGGTAATAAACGAGAGTATAAGCCCTACGAAACTCCACGTGGTATTTGATGCATCCGCAAGACCTTCAACAAGAGTTTCTATTAATGGCACACTTATGGTTGGGCCAACAGTACAAGACCTATTCTCAATAGTGACCAGATTCAGATTACACAGATTTGTCATGACTGCTGACATTACAAAGATGTATCGGAAAATACAGGTGGATCCAGCAGATACTCATCTATAAAGAATCCTTTGGTGAGATAGCCCTGGGAAACTTATCCAGATATTCTGGCTTACAACAGTAACTTGTGGTACTGCTTCAGCACCCTTTTTAGCGACAAGATGTCTCCAACAACTTGCTTCAGATGAACAATTTGAATTAGCGGCCTCCTGAGTAGTAATGAGAGACTTTTATGTAGATGATGTGATGACAGGTGCAAACTTTGTATGTGCTTGTTAACGTTAATTGGCATGTGTATTACTTTTAGCTTTTGTATAGAGTGTTTCGTCAAGCATATACAGTTAACTTTTGAAAGTACTTTCCTTCGAGGTGGGTGGCATATTACGTTCTAGGTGATGAAAAGGGCCTGGATTTTGATGACCTTAAAATTGTCAAAATATTACCTTTATAATGACTCTAAAAACTCTAAATAATGTCTTTAAATTTGCAAAAAAAATATCTAAAAAAATATGATTGAAAATTCCATAATATGATGTATTTATTATAAGAGTTAGGATTTACACTATATACGTAAGCAAAAATATCTCTCCTGGTCTGTCCATTTCCAGTTTTTCCTCGGTCTGGACTCGTCTGGAATAGAATGACCCGTATACAGTCCCAGGAAATTCTTTAGTTTAACATTGCTCAGTTTCCACCGAGGAATGTTCGCAGATACCAGAACGTCACACAAATATTTATAACATGATAATGATTTTTCTTGATTCATGAATGCATTTTGTGGTGGTAATAATTGAGAGGTTTTCTTTTTATCAATATTCTGGATACAACAGACATGCTTGTTGCGACCGATATACTGTTGAATGGTTAAATCTTTTATCTGATGCCAAGCCACTTTCACTTCACATATTTTGCAGAAAAGTATTTCACTCTCTCTGAATCCAGTAATAATTTGCCTCAAATGACTTGCTTTAGATGGTTTGGCTTAAGGTATTCTAAATACACATAAAATTATTGCAAACAATTAATATTATGTGCACTTTATAAATGAAAACTATGCATTTAAAATCTTTTGAGAGCTAAAATCATGTGTTCTACTTAACATTGGAATACAAATACCTGCTTTGAAAGCGATAGCTTCCCCTCCCCCTGCAGCCCTTTCCAACTTTGGTGTAGTGAAGGTCTAACCTGGAATGTGGATTTTATAAGCATGCAGGTAAAGGGGTACAAAGTTCATTTGAACTCTAAAAATTGCTCTCCCCTCCCCCTGCAGCCCTTTCCAACTTTGGTGTAGTGAAGGTCTCACCTGGAATGTGAATTTTATAAGCACGCAGGTAAAGGGGCACAAAGTTAATTTATACTCATACATTATCTTCTTCAGTCAACAAGTGTGTGGTAAAACATCTGATGTTTGAATATTCATGTTTTATCAAAGCACCGATTATTCATTTACATATAAACTTATTGAATTCATTTTCAAACAATTTTAAACTTTCTTTCCAAAAAAAATGCTTAAAAATGACTTATTAAACAAAAAAAATACAAGAAAAAGGACCTAAGGATCTAAAATGGCAAAAAATGACCAAAAAACGACCTATAAAATACACATTTCTACAATCAGGGACTCATGAACAGCGTTTATGTACAAATGAGCATTGTCTCTAATGGGGGGAAAAAACCCCATCAAAATCTAGGCTGTGGTGATGAGTGTTTTTGATGTCACCGCTAGGGAAGAAGTGGCAGCTGTGTCTGTGTGTGAGAGCTAGTCAGAACTCTTGGTCAAGCAGTGGACCGGGACGGTCAGATGGGGTAGCATAACACAACATAAAGTAGTGTACAGTTCACTAATAAACCAACAAAATACAGAACCCATGAAGTTCTTTGAGTGTAAAACTAACCTACACACAAATAACACCTAAATAAAATGGCTGACAATGACCTTCTTTGTGTTCTGTTAGCAGGCAATGATGACGGAGATCTGCCAGCCTCCTCTCGGCTCTCTAAGAATCTTGTGGAAGTACTCACAGACAAGGGGGCCCTCAGTTACTACATACAGTACCTGGATGCTTGTGAGGCAGCCAGCCTTGTCAGGTTCTGGTTGGATGTCGAGTGCTTTCGATCAGCTGCGCTCGACACTCCTACCCACATCTCGCTCACGTATGAGCAGCTGGAAGGCATGACACCTCACTGCAAGTCAACAAAAGAAACTGCTGACAAACTAATAAGTCCAGATACTCCTCTCAAACCACCAATACAGCAGGAGGAATCAATTTTAGAACCTCGTAGTAAATTATTTAGCTCTCATAGTTATGAGAGTAATAGTGGTGATTTTAAAAGACAAGTGTCCCCTCCTCTGTTATCAAACAATAGTGTAGTTTATCAAGATACCTGTGAACCCTCTCAATCCATGGTGCCCGTCTGTGATCACAAAGTCGATTCAGACATAAGACCGGCACCTCAAGACTTAAATTCCAGATCTGTTAATTTATGCGAATGTGGAAGATATATTTTAAATAGTGATTCTGATGCTGTTATTTCTATATCTAATTGTAAACATATTCTAAATAATATCTCTATGGAGATGGGGGATCAGGTCGTCAGTGATTTTGCCTCTGCTGGCAGTAGGTCAGAAGCTGACATTTCTAGGGATGGACCACAAGATGGAAGATCGTCAGACACATCACCCAAGTCACCATGCCAATGTTACGATGTTGCACAGTCCTCGGTAAATGACGCAGTCAGAATATACCGAACGTATATAGGACACGGTGCTACACATCCCATCCCGCTGTCTGAAGAAGTGAAAACACGTGTCGCTGCTAACATTTGTGTACAAGATAATCAACTAGACCCTGAATGTTTTACTGAGGCTCAGAATATCATCTATCAGATCATGGACAAAGAGTATGTACCATTAGTTGTGGATGAAAATACATTAATTCCTGCTATAACATTGCCCAGCACAATGTTGTTTGGTTACAACATTATTAACAGTCTGTTACCCCCTTTTCTTAAAATAACGTTGGCTGTGACTGGCTACAACTTTGTTTTTTTTAATCATTTGAATCGTCTGCCAAATCGTGTGCCAAGTTTTAATTGTTCTCTAATTGACTGATTCTTGTCCGTCTGTGCTAGCCACAACAGGCATTCTGGCTCACCGCCACCTCTACACTACCTGTTTCGTGCTTGCTCGACACAATGAGTCATGTAGGCCACATCACAACCCCCCTCCCCATACTCGCTGAGCATGGAGTTGTACATATAAAAATACATACTGAGCCATTGGGACTGGTACTTTAAAGTACTGTTAGTAGAAAGCAGCACCTATGAGAAAGTAAAATGCCTTACCACCATTTTAACCCAAACTGAACACAGATATTTAGTATTAAATTGATCTATGTTACACATCAACTTACCTTCTGTTGAGTTCTGGCTTGTGCGGATTTTGTGTCTATCTTTCTTTATGCGTGTTTATATTTTTATGTTTTTATAATTTCACTATAGTGGTTTTGTTTGTTCAAAATGGCATTTAAATGTTCATGTAATTCATCTACAACTCCATTTGCAAAAAAGAAAGAAAAAAAAGCAGACAATATATTAAATAAGCTGAGAAAATTGACATGTTTGAGGGTCGGGGGGCTTGAAAGTCTACCTCTAGACTCGACATTGATTTCTATGGCAAAATGTAACTTCAAAACGTTTTCTGTAAAGTTGCGTTTTTCAGGAACATAAATTAATGTTATAGCAGGATTTATAGTATTATTTTTCTCCACCAAGAAAAAAATTCAACTTATAAATTTACATACAAGGTGATTCATAATTGTATACAATGAAGTGGTGGGGTAGAATTTACAATAAAAAGAAACTAAAAGTCTCATAATATATTGCCGGTGCCGCTTCCTTATCGAGATATGGCAACATTTTAGGGTATCATTGTGCAACTGTCCTTTGGCGTTTCAGAGGAATGGAACCTCATACTTAATTACTTGATGTGATTGAAAGTGGCGAGTAAGATGAAGGACCAATACATAAACGACTGAACAGACATGATTCTGATTTACGGTGAGGAGGGACAGAATTTCGGTGCCACTGCTGGCTGTTGGCTGAGGGAAACCGGTTACTTTGCACCTGTGATGGTCAATGCTGTTAGGCTGCGACATCGCAGAACTATTGCAGTGGAAGAGACAGTTCTGCATTCTATGGAATGCTCATCGAATTCTAGTATACAGCGATTAGCGAAATGTCATCACCTGTCACAGATGTCTGATTGGAGAACACTACATGACCAATTACTATGCCCTTCCATTTGCAACATGTGCAGTAGTTGAATCCAGCTTTCCAATTGTAACGCCTCAAGACATTCTGCGAGTAGCTGCTGCACCATCGCACCACAGGTCCATAATTCCTCAGCAGAATACTGGCAATGGATGAAGCTACATTTACCAAAAATAGCAGTCAATCTCTGCAACCAGCACAAGTCCAAATGCTATCCTGGAGGTCCATTCGCAATGTTATTTCTCCATCAACTCTTGGGTTCTTGGGTAGAAGTGGGTGATATTCTACTTTTATCATATTAAATTCCTGCATGACTACGAGGTGAAAACTACTAAACTTTCTGCAGACCGTTCTCCCAAATACTGAAGGATGTTCCTCTGGCAACACAACAAAACATGTTGCTGCTTCAGGGTGAAGCCCCTTGCACTTTACGACCATGCCATTCGGATTAATACTATCCCAGGTGATTGATTGGACCAGGGCGTCTACTGTCCGAGAAAATCAGGGAAAGCGGGAATTTGGTAAATTACAATAAAAATCTGGGAAAATGTTGTTTTACTCAAATATGAAATACATTAATCATTAAATCAGTAATAATGTGATTGTCATTTATTTTTTTTGTAGCAGTGTAATATATTTTTAATTCCTAATAAACAATGTTAATACAGATTTATAAAAAAAAAAATTTAAATTTTAAAACTTAATATTATTCATAAAAGAGTTTAATAGAAAAACAAGGGGGATTGGGGAAGAGGTGATTTAGAAGAATGTGGCATATATTTTAGTCGGGAATTTTAGTAAATGATCAGGGGAAATCAGGGAAAAAATCAGGGATTTCATTGTTCAAGTTGAGTAGACACCGGGGATTGGACGCAATGGACCTGTTGCATGGCCACGCAATCTCCCAAATCTCTCGCCTTGTGACTTCTGGTTGTGGGGCCACATGAAGGAACTATGTGTGTACTCCCAACGGCACAACATCTGTGGGATGCAATCGTGGCTGCTGGAAATACAATCCAGGATATACTGCAGATCTTCCAATGAACACATCAGCTATGGTGCAGGAGGGCTGAAATGAGTTGTGAATGCAATGAACTCTTCGAACATCTCCTATGAACATGCAATGTTCCACTACCCAGATCAATAAAAAACTCTACGATATAATTATTGTTTCTCTCTGTCACTCTTTCAATAACAAAGCAGTCCTGGTATTATGTTGTTGTTATACTTTAAGTTTCTCTTTCACTGTCGATTCCACTGCACCATTTTATTGTATAAAATTACGAATCACCTTGTATTACTCTAGCCATTATTTTACATTTTCAAAATATCATGGCTAGTTAAATTTATATCTCAGAAAAATGTCACCTTTTGAAGCTGTTGTTTATTGTAAAAGTAGTTGTATAAGTTGTATGGCTGAACTTTGGTTCCAGGTACATAAATGACTTTCTTCGGAGCGAGTTCCACTGTAAACATCAGATAGATGTTCTTACGAGCAGCAAAGTGACCCTATTTGACATTTTGTACAATGACACTGCTCTCTTCTACTTCATGGAGGTACTGTGCAAGTCCTGATCCATACAATGATTGTATTCTTTAAGATGGTTGATTAAATCACAACATAAGGCTTCACTTAAGAAACAAAGAGAACTATTAGTTTTATGGGAAGCGGTGTTTAAAGCCTTAATTTATCTGTTTATACCTGTTTTGGTGGTTGCATGGTCTAAGGCATCACTCTCGTGTTAGACTAAACTGCTGATGGCAGGGAGATGGTGGTTAAAATCCCGGTTGGATGTATCATGTACTGAGGGCGTTTTCCCAAATTGGTTTTCCACTCTGCTTCCATACAAATGTGAGTACACTTCCTCTAAATTCAACCTTTCTCATTCCTAACACATTAAATTCATTAGTACATATGTGTACAACCCGAATGAGTAGTATGATGCAGTGACAACTAAAATATTTTCAATGTGTTAAATGTGAATTCACCTAACCAGAATTCAAACCATGACATCTTGGTCCAGGATAGCTGGCTCTGAGATAATTCTGGTAAGCTTGCAAGTACACTCTGTATTGTTTTATTATAAACTGACCCAGTTTCATTTGACCTCAAATCTTCTGGTAGTGGCGAGTAGCGAAGTCTGTCTAGCAAAGTTTTAATCAAAGAGCAGTTCTCTATTAATTTCTCAGTGCGTGGCGATCTGGACGGAAATTAATGGAACTAAAGCTTTTAATAATCTTTCTAAATAATTAAATATCTTTTTACTTATATTTTTTTAATGTATTCATTTATCGTAATTTTTGTTGTTGTCCTTTTGGTTTTTTTTAGTTTCTTTTGCTTATATTTGGTTTCAAAATATTAACCATAATGCCATTGGTCCTTTTTATTTTGCGTTCTTGTCTCTGATTGGCCCCGCCTGACACACGACTTCCTGTTCGGGCAGATGATGCCTTTGACTCTCTCACTCTCTTTTTGGATCTGATTGACATGTTACACTAAATTTTGTTTTTCTCTTATTTTCCTTTTTGTGGGTTGATTTAAATTTACCATGTAGTCGTTTTCTTTTTTCTATTTTTGATATAATGAGGTAAATGTATGTGTAGTTTTTTTTCCCCCCTAATTATACTTTTTTAGATTTATTATTTTATATCTCATTTTGTAACCTTTATGTTACGCTAACCATTGTCGACCATGGTACCTGGTTTTTGTTTGCTATTTTGTATCGGTTGTGATCCTATATACCACGTGTTCTAAATTGTAATTATAAAGGGGATTAGGCATTATTGTTGAAGGCTATTTTCTTTATCATTATTAATTTTGTTTTTGTTCTCTTGTCTTTTACAAGAGAAATATTCTTTTGTTAAATGATGTATCATTTATTACAAATCAGTAAAGTTGTGGTGAATGTAAACTTTTTCTTCATTTCTTTAAATTAATAGTAAAATGTTTTGTTTTCTTTTGTAATTAATAAATTCTAAAGTTTTCATTTTGTCACCCGATTATGATTTAAAGATCCCTTTGGGAAACCACATGTTTAGTGCAAGCCTCCAAATTAGTATTAGTAAATTAGTATTTTGGTGTGCCCTCTTTCAGTCTTGGCGAAGTCTCCCACTATGGTTTGAGCTAGGAGAATATATATAGTATAGGTAATGTTATGCCTTTTAAATTACTTGTCTAAATATGCAGTGTTTTTGTTAAAAAGGGAAGTTGGGTTAGGAGTGTACATAAATACATATATATCCACTAAGGACAATAAGTCGTTACTGGTTTCCTTTATAGTTTTTTTTTATCTACGAAACATGAACTTACCTTTTAAACAATCCGATAACCTAAGATCAATATTTTGCAATGGAGAGGAAAACAGTACAACTCCAACTTAAAACTGTTTGATCGTCATCAAGTGCTAACAAAATTCATGACTGGTTTACGCATTTAATTTCAAGGTCTTGATAAATATTCTGACACAAATTTAAATAACTTCTAGCCTTAACTATTAAAAATGACGGGAATTGAACTTGGGAACTTTTGCATTATTCACAAATTCTTTACTACCGAACTATACTGGATTTACATCTCACAAACCTACACACGATGGTTGTCCGCGGGATCTGTCTTGATAACACCTGGTGAAAAGTAGTCCTGAATACACATGTCCATCAGACTCGCTCTTAAATTATGCAAGCACGGGGGAAATGCTGGTGAGCTCAGCGACTTGCTAAACCAAGGGTTCCGCATTTGTTTCCCATGTCTGGGTGTCATTTTTCAAATTTACAAATACTAATGAAACAAATAGCCGAAGCTATTGTTGATGCATTTTAGAGAGGATACTACCTCATAGATATCATATTCTGAAAATTGAAAAATGACACGGGAATCGAACCCGGGTTTACAAATACTACACGAGATATGGTTATATCCGTGACTAAAAGATAATTTCAACCTCCCATGATTGGTTATTAGTGTACAATTAATTGTACAAACGTTGGCTTTCTTCCATTTCAGACACGCTACCGGAGGAGATAAGGTTTCAGGCTTATAACCACTGCTACCAACCAAGTATAGATCACACTTGTCTGTCTCTTGTTGCAGTTCATAGAACAGGAAGGCCACCATAGTCTGCTAGAGTTCTGGCTTGCTGCAGTCAACTTCAGGCAACAGTTGCTCAATAAGGTGGACAACTACGACCCCATGGAGGCACAGAATGATGCCATGATACTTTATGACAAGTAGGTTACCCCCTTCCTCCATATATTATAAGGTGACCTTGTGGTCTAGGGGTAAGGTGTCAGACTTCTGTGCTGGCAGCCGGGGTTCAATCCTCGGTCCCGGCACAGATTTAACTTCACCTCTGACAAGACATCTTGTAAATGTTGGGAATGCCAGGCCTCAATCCTGAAGTATGTACGAGATTTGAGGATTCGAACAAATTCCAAATTAAAAAAAATAATCATTAATTCGTAAACTTTTTTACTTACTTTTGTACCATACCTTTTTTTTTAAAAGAAAAGATTTCAAAGAAAATTATGCAAATGAAGTATGTGGGAAAAAGACCACAAGGGATGCCAAGAAGGAGATGAGAGGCGCAGGTAACAGAAAGTGTACAATTAAGAGGAGAAGAATGGAAGAAATGAAAGGAGGAAGCGTAATAGAAGGATAGAGGAAAATTGAGGCATTTTAATAAACTGACCCAGCTACAGGCTGTAAACAGTTAATGATGATTTTTTATATGGGAATTAAATTTTAGCTTTTATGAGGATAAACACTAGGAATAAAACTATCAAGGAGAAAGAATAGGAGTATATGAGATAGTAGAGGAAGCAAGACCGAGATTGTATGGACATGTAATGAGGATGGAAAAGGAGAGCATACCAAAGAGAATGATGGTGATGAAATATGTAGGAAAAAGACCGCAAGGGAGACCGAGAAAGAGATTGGAGGAGTAGATAATAGAAAGTGTGTGAAAGCAAAAATAGGAAGAGTGATGGTGGAAGAATAGAGGAAGATGGAGGCATTTTATCTGACACAGGCTGGGAACGATGGTGGTGGGGTCTATTTCTTTTTATTAGCTTTTATGTTGTTCTCTAGTTCAGGGAAGGGAAAGTGGGGAACCTCCGTCAGTATTCATGACCAGGATTTGAACCCCAATTTCACTCTCCTGAGAAATCCAGTCCAACACACAAGAGTGACACGTTAGACCATTCAACCACCGATGTATGTAACTCGTGAACAAACTGTTATTTCAAGAGAGGCATATTAAAACCAATGAAGAGAAGTTAACCTCTTATAGTAAGCTGAGTTTCTAGAGTTTTTGGAGGCAAAATGACAGTTTGTATCCAAGAAAATATTAATTTGCTCGGTCTTTATTTACCGTTATTTATCAAGTTTTGTCGTTTTTGTGTTGTCAGGTTCTTCTCCTTGCAGGCGACGAGTCCCCTGGGGTTCAACGACAGGGTGAGAATCGAGATGGAACATAACATTTGTCGAGAAGAAGGTCCATTGCCCGACTGCTTTCAAAAACCGGTCAAGATAGTGACAAAAGTTCTCGAGAAGGTACACTATATTTGTTAGATGCTAAATTACAATCCAAATTTGTTTAATTTTCTTTTTTTTAAACTCTATCTTAATTATATATTATCCTTGTCTGGTTATTCAAACTTAACAAATAGTTATGAATAAATGTCTGATTATTACTAAGAATATTAAAAGAAGTTAAGTAAACACTTTAGTGTACGTATGTTCAACTTGTTTCTCCAATACCCTACATTGTAATTGATATCAAAATATTCAATCTTAAATTTTGGTCGAATCTGCTACTGTACGAATCATAATTCAAATCTTGGAAACAATTATGAGCCTTAAAGAAAATACAAACATAATGGAATAATAGTAAATACAAATAGTAACTAAATGCTATAACAATTTCTTACAATCCAGTAATTATAACATCCATACATTCAGTTAAGTATCTGACACCTTAGCTCAGTTGGTAGCATGTCTCTCTACTTAGCTAAGGGTCCCAGGTTCGATTCCCAGCATGGCAGAATAATTTATCATTGGTGAAATGCGCATTTACCCTTTCACGGTGATTAATTAATGGCTGGGGACTGGATGTTGTGTCACTCCTAGTCTTAAGTTAGATCATAAGGCATATGAAGTTATGGCAGGCCTAGAAAGCTGGGAGTGGAAAATATATGGCTTGAATAAAAAACTTACCCACAGGCTGGAAATAGTAATGGACGTAAAAAAAAATCATTTACCAGTAAGTGTTAAATTAGTTGCCAGGGCCTGGTTGTTGAGTTTGTCCTATAATTATGTTAATCCTAGGCCACCATTGAGAACTATTAAGGGGTTTAAAACAAATTTTAATTGAAAATATTTTTTTTTATGGATTCAAGTTTCGAATCTACAAATCCTCAATGATTTGAGTGCCCCATTCCTAATGTCAATATCAAGATTTTCATTATCTTGATTCTCAACTCCCAGTAAATAAAAGTTCCAGCATAAAAACGAAACAGTAAAATTGGTAATTTTTCCTTGTGTCCAAAATTATTTTTCACTTTAGTACAAGAGAATTGTAAATATACTCGACCTAACCTTTGTATTCTAATGGTCTTGCATGGACCAAGCATGGTGATTTTATAAAGTTTTTTTGATGTCCACACTTATTATGTATCTTTCATTTACACTACTGTACAATATTTAAATAAATAACACATTTAATGTGAGGTTAAAAGTATGCAAAAAGTATTTTAATTGTAAATGTTGAAGTATGGGAATTAAAAATGGTGGTTAACACCTAAGAATCAAAATTGGGGAAATAACAAATTAGGACAAAATCATCAGGAACTGTTTCCAGCCTCAATCGTCTGTCCTTACACCATTCTTACGCCTTTATTGGCTTCTGTTCTTCTCCTCTCGCTTGAACACTTTCTGTTATCTGCTCCTCCCACCTCTTTCTTGGTCTCCTTTGCTGTATTTTTCTTACATACTTTATTTCCATAATTCTATTTGGTATTCTTTCTTTTTCCATCCTCGTTACATGCCCATAACATCTCAGTCTTGTTTGCTCTATTATTTCATATACGCCCACTCTTTCTCAGATAACATCATTCCTAATCCTGTCTC
>CABFOW010002142.1:71614-87623 GCA_902141385.1 Timema californicum
CCTTTGTTTATTTTAGGAAATTGTGTTTCCTACTCCCTCCTGATGAATGCTAATAAAATGAAACCCAGGTTGAGGACTTGAGCAGTAATGATCCATTATATACAATAGTAGCCATTGCCTCTTTGTCCAGTAGCAGCAGTGTAAAGTGTGAACTGTATTCTTTTCATTGTAAAAGCCATATTGGGATTGTTCTCTTTTATTTGTTTCTATTCACCCTCTCTGTACCTTCTTCCAAATATAACAAAATGTACCTCATAAAGTGAAAAGAAGTTTCCCTTAAAGAAACTAAACTCTTATCTTACATCTATTAGAATAGCTTTATTTGTCTGCCTTCTACACAATTTAACTTTTTAAACTGTTGCAATAGACTGTATTTCAGATGATGGGCAGATCAAGGGTCAAATCTTGGTCAGATCTCCTGAAGCTGATTTTGGCATTAATTGTTTCTAACTTGTGCAAATTACACCTTCTTCATCCTTAACCCAGTGGTGTAAATATGGGCTAACCCAATCGATTAGTAATAAATGTGGCACAAAAAAACAACTTTTAAAATACTTGGTTCCTGCATCACATTTACTATTTGAATGGCCTCTAAGCATTTTGGGCACATACTTGATCCCTAAAGTCTCTGAACTGAAACAATTTCCCTAAAAGTCCTTTTTTTTATCCTAGGTCTCTGAAGTTTCTAAAATGGGTAAATGAGATTGTTTTGAATAATGAATGTAAATTTGTATAATTTTCAGTATAATTTTTTACTCATGTTGCAAAAATTCTGACTTGATGTCTTTAAAAAAAATTAGTAAGTTTCAACATTTCTTCCCCGGTAGGACGTTAATCTGCCTCTTTGATTATGGAAAACCTTAAACATTTTGGAAATAAGTTTTTGAAGCAAAGAATTCATCGAATGACACAAAATACAGGGAAGTAACAAAAGTAATTAAAGCCTGTCTTTCATTGCCACCTGATAATGGCAATGTTGAGAGTGGTATTTCAACATCTGAACAGGTTATTACAGAACTGACAGCTGCTATGAAAGAATGTGCTTTGAATGAACGATTATCATAGATGTATTTATGTTTTATGGCAATAAACTATCTTATGCTCCAATCATAAAAGAACTCATTGACTATGGGAGAAATGCCAGAAGTATCAAAAGTATTTAAAGCAAACCAAACTTAGAAAAAAGAGACTTAAAGAAGATAAAGAGAAAGAAAGGAAACAGCAAAAGAAAAACCGCTAAGTGTATGAAGTGAATAAAAGAGGTTTTTGATGATACGAAGAAAAACTTTGCTACGAAAAGAAAATAAGTCCAGAATAAGAGTGCAGCTGAGAAACTCCTTGAGCAAACATCACCATAAATTACATCTGCACTGAAAAGAAAAAGCTTTGAAGAACTGCAGGTAGCTCATGGGTTATTATTGGAAGGCTATAAAGTAGAGATGTCATGTGATACCTGTTTTACTTGATTCTGATTCTTAAGTTCAACCTCGAATTTCGATTCCGATTCTTGAACATTTCCTTTTTCATTACTTTTCCAAGCATTATTGGGTAGAAAATCTAACATGCCTGACACCCTACTCCCCCCCTCAATGCGAAACTTGGACTCGACCATTACAACACATGGTCACTTGAAACTTCAATCTCACAATTATATATATACATATTAATATTTATTAAACACACTAAAAGTCCTCAAAGCTAAAAATCAAAACAAAAAATTTAAATAAACTCAAAATTAATACAATAAATTGCGGATTTTATAACGGAAAGAAGAAAACGTCACATATAATTTAAGTCGTCCGTCCACCATAACTGATCCTACGGACGTTAGCTCGTCTGAAATTAGTGATGAAGTTTTGGGAGCAATATATCGATAATCTATTGAATTAAATAAATATAACTTTTTTTTTGCTCTATTTTTATTAAATACATTAATTTTGGTATTTTCATTGAACTTATCCTATTCATCGTGCTGGATGAAATATTAAAAATTGAAAAGTGACAAATAATATAACTACAGGAGAGTTGCAATTTTAATTTGATAATGATAGATATATCGATTGTTTGTTTAGAATCAATTCATGTATTCTGACAGTCTCACTTAACTTTTACTTTTATAAAAAAAAAGGGTATCAAAGTTTTTGAGTTCTCTTGCTACTGTCATAATTTCAGGTCGTATTATATTCGAGACCATTTATTTTTCATATAAAACACCTCAAAATGTTAGGGTCATATTATATTCGGGGTCGTACTATACGGTATATTTACAAACTGCCACCATTTAAGTGAAACAGCAACTAAAATAATATGAAAGATAATCAATTATTACTTATGTTGAATGTTACTGTTTCATTCAGTTGGCAGTTTTGTTGACAGCTAAGAATCGATCTAGCAAGAATTGTAATATTAGTATCGATTCTTGTTTCTTTCGATACCAGTAATAATCGAGTTTGACAGCTCTAATATAAAGTTTTAAAACCAAAAAGAATAAGGCCAATACAGAAACATACATACAAGCAAACACATTGGAGAAAAATGACTCTCTCTAATAAGTTAGTTTTTTGACAGGTCTGCCAGGAAAGAAAATTAAAGTAGTAAAAGGACTAATTAACGGTTAACCAAAGTTAAATATGATATATAATATTTAAGGGGCATATTAAAAAGAAATGATAATCAGGAGAGGTGTGAAAGTACCTGTGATCTGTATATTTGTATATTTTGAATATAAATAAAAATTGGCTATTCCCATCTAAGGTCAAATCAAAAAACTTTTTTTTTTAATTCAATATGGCTAAAATAATCATAATCGATGAACTTAAAAGTTGAGCTAAAGTTAAAATACAAGCTAAAGATTGAACTTAAAGATTTAATATGCTTTGAAAAGTTAAAGGAAAAAAAAACTTTTCATTGGCTTAGTAATGTTTTATTTTTACAATAAAAACCTTATTTTGAGTGACTTTTTGCTCCCATGAATTTTAAGAGGTCCCTTTTTTTGACCTGAACATACCCTAAAGTCCCTAAAATAGACCTGAATATGAAGTATGAGGCTTGCACATTTGATTACACCAATATATTAGAGATGAGGAAGATATAGCTTGGGTAAATATACCTGCATTTGTCTGGAAGGAAAGCGTAGAACCGCACTATATACATCAGTCCATTATTTTAACCCCAACTGTCTAGTCACAGATAAAACTCACAAGATGGACCTGCCATTATACCTACTTGCCAAATCTTAAACAAGAAACTGGCAGAAGTTCCTAGGGTAATCACACAATGCATTATATGGGTGCCCCAGGCAACGCTTTTATTTGCTTCAAACAGACGTGAAAAAGACTTCATTTTAATAATAGAGATTGGTTTCATGACCATTGTTGATTCTCTCAACAAAACTAGTACTGACATACTTTTATCTGTTTATTTTTTTATCTTTCACGAAAATGTTACATATTTAAGTATCCCAGTATTCAAATATAGATTCAAGATTAGTTATATTTTTATTTGATGATAATAATAACTGTATTTGTTCGATTGCTCCATGTTTTGTGTGCAAATTTTGAGTTGTGTTGTTCAGGGTCTGAATGCAGTAGTGAGTTTAGTATCTCCACCCAGAACACACTGCTGGCCATGGAAGACTCTGCCCCTCCACGCAAGATACTGCGTAACGTGGACCACCATGAGCTGAGTATCGACTTGCAGCAGTTGTATGACCCAGACTCTCTCTGGAGACGGCGACATCATAACTCACACAAACACGTCGAGTTGGGGTAATTAGTGCTGGGGACATTTTAATAAAGAACAAATTGAAGTTTGGCCTCATTATAAGGCGATGTATAGTCAAATAGAAAAATTTTAGGAAATACAAACCAATTACTAGAATGTTGTTAGTTCATTAAATTAAACATTGAAAGGAGGATAGAAGGGCAAGGCATACACACTTACCAGAAAACTGTAGGCCTAAAAGTTCACGATTAAAACCCAATAAAACACATAATTGTGTAATTTTCGAGGTACATCAGTCCCCTTCTTCAGCAGAAGAGAGTAGAACACAGACTGTACTATGGCATCATGGTTAGAGGTAGGTCATGGTCAATTAGATACTATTTCTTGATTCATAAAAAGGTTTAGGTTCGGATCCTGCAGTTGCCTGTTCAAACTTGTGTTTTAACTCTAGATAAGGGTGACCCGGCGGTCTAGGAGTAAGGTGTCAGACTTCTGTGCTGGCGGCCGGGGTTCAATCCTCGGTCCCGGCACAGATTTACCTGATTACCAAACCCTTCCTTCACCTCTGACAAGACATCTTGTGAATGTGGAGAATGCCAGGCCTCCACCGTGGTTCGGATTCCACGTTAAACTGTAGGTCCTCCATTTCATCTCACAATCATCCTACCATTACACATTAGCGTAAGTGCGTACAACCCGAACGGGTAGTAAGAAGCGGTTCTAATAATAATAATAAACTCTAGATAGATTGATAAAATGTTGTACGTACATTATATGATTATTAAATTAAATTATCTGTTGGTATTGTTTGTATACAAATGACTGACTGGTGTGAGCAGGCCTGTTGGAAGAAAAGGAGAAAAGATTTTCTAAGGTTGTGCCTGGATTTGGTTATACCATATTTATCCAAATCTAAGACGAGTTTTTTTTCTCCCAAATTTGTAGCTTCAAAATTTAGGGGTTGTCTTAAAATCATAGACTAAGGAATGGGTTAGGCCTACATTAAAAGGTAACATTTTACATCTTTATTTAATATTAATACAATAGTGCAGGGATGCCTTTTTTAGAGATTTGATTCATTTTCACGGATTTTAAAGTTATATAACACAGATCACATGATGTTTGATTAGTTTAATGGATTTTAGGCTATTTTTCAAGTTATCATTAAAAAAACTACCTAGATGTGGCTCGATATGCTAAAAATTAGTACATGATAATACATGTGACTAGAATACCTAAACATAACTCAATGTATTTAATTAGTGTATAATATAAAGCTTGTTACGTATACTATCTTTTATTTTACAATTAATTTTGTATATATATATTTACTTAAACTATACTAAATTAGCTTAAATAAATAAACATTGTGATCTTGAATCTTTTTTTCAATAGTTTGAATAATGCTTAGCATGCTATACATGAACAGCATGACCTGGGGTGTAAAAAGTGAGCTCATTGGTCAATTACTTATGGGCGAGCGGAAAGGAATATGTTTCAACCCCCTAGACATTAGGTAAGGTCATTAGAGCCTCCCTAGCTTACATTGCGGTTTTCAAGCAGCAAGCCCTGGGTTTCCTATTGTGTTAAGTAGAGCCTTTTGGAAGAAGAATTACTTAAAACACAGTATTCTTGTAATATGAACCAATATTAGTTTTAAAATTAATAATTCATTACATGTATATTTATTAACAATTTAAACATTAGTAATTTACACAGTTCACACAGACAGCATTGAATTAAGCAAATAACTAGTCCATATCATTATGGGTATACAGCGCGGGACCACCATACCCAGAGAATATGCCACTGCTTCATAGAGTTACAATTTCCAAATGTGTATGTGTCTGAGAATATTATTATATTAAATTGAGATCTTAATACAATAATGTTTATAATATAGTTACTGTAAAAGTTGGAAATTGTCTCTGGAAAACCTGGAAAAGTCAGGGAATTTTAAAATATAGTTTTGCTGGACACCCTGAGAATATCTCAAAAAAGTGAAAAGATATATTCCTGAAGGAGATATCTTATTTGTCAATATATTAGGGAACTGCGTCTGCATGGAATCATACGAAGGTATTTAGCGCCCCTAAGCACCTTATTGTCGATTGATATTACTTAAATTACATATTTGGAAAAGTTTAACCATATGATGCTGCAAACTGAATTTTGTCATTTTAAAAAAGTTTCTTGGATTTCTCCAAATCACGAACCTGTTAGTGAAATGCACTATTAGAATTTATGGTCTTTATTTTCCGATATATCAAATCCTGGCTTAATATTTTAAAGGCTTGTGCTAATTTTGATGTTGATTATACTTTGTGATTCTCATTAGTGGACTAAATGTAATTTTCATTTAGTATGGTTTTCCAGTTTTTCAAAAGTCAGAGCTAAATCTTATGGATTCCCAACTTCTCTTTTCACAAATATAGATAAATTTCCTATAAATTCTATTTTCCTAATTATCATATTTACATTTTTTTTATAGCCTGGCTGAGTAGTAAGACTGGCAAGGGAAAAATTTGTGCTTAAAATAAGCTCTAAATAGTAACTTACCCGGGTTGAGGGGTTGAAAACATTAATTGATATTAGTTATTTACTTGCAAACAGTTTCACCAACAGTTCTTTTAGCTGACACTATTGAATTTTTATTTTCAGCGGACTTAGCTTCGGTCGGATCAATGAGATGGGGCGATTCGAGACTGACTTTGAGCCGGAGCCTGGCAAGAAAGGAGGTAGGCTGTATTCCAAAAACATTCACATATTGCTCTCTAATCTTAGCCTGGTTAAGTTTGCAATTTGAGGGTCTAGTTTAAAAATTCCCTTAATAATCATAGTTTAGATTTCATTCTCACTTAAAGTGTTTCATTTTCTTCTTTATTTGCAGAGTCAAAGATTACCAAGGTGATGAAAAAACTGGTGAATATGGAGGAAGATAAGGTGTGTAATCTATAAAATAATAAATTCAAATGGACATAAAAAAAGGTACAGGAAAGGTGGATAAAAACACATAAAATAAAACATAGTCAATAGGCTTTTACAATTAAAGGAAGACCACAGTTTATATTTTACCTTGCTGTCTTTACACAAAGAGGTAATGGCTGCCACTTGAAAAAAAAATCCTTCAATACCGCCCAATCATTGAACCTAGGTTTCATTCTATCATCATAACTCATCAGGAGAGAGTGAGAAACACAACTTCCTAAAGCTTAATACGCACTTGGAAACATTGTTGGCAAATATTAAAGAAAAATTGTTTTTGAGTTTGCGTTAACTTACACTAACTTAAAACTTTCCACTTATTTTATTAAAAACATGTTTTGTATGCGATTTTTATGGTCCTCACTTGCCACATCCCACAACAATGTATTTGTATTAAATATTTAAATCGGTTTTTTCGGCTGACCACGACATGACAAAAGGAGATATCAGTAACTAATGTACTCGGGGCGGTATGCAAGAATGCTTAGGAGACCGATAGTGTGTTCCCGAGTACACTTTTTAACCTATGATGACACAAGAAAATACACACTAGTGTCAACAAAGCATCCACTTAGTCAAGTTCTGTCATATGGCCCTCAGTGTGAATAGCAGTTTCAGACTGGCCCACGTTGCTTGTTGTCGGTAATGTTGGCCAACATTGTTTCTTGAAACTCATTTGAAATGAGTGACGGGAAACACAAAGGCAACATGAAAAAAAGTTGGCCAACAGTCGGGGAACAGCTGGCAAACTGTTTCTAAAACAAGGGCAACATGTTGGCAAACAATTTTTCCGGGGAAATGTTTCCTAGTGTGTACTAGGCTTAAGAGGAAGTAAAAAAGAGGGGGGGGAGGGGGAGACAGACATAAATTTGTAAAGAATGATAAGATACAAAATAGGAAAATTTAAAAGAAACCTTTCTATTCATCTTTCCTTTACCTTCTTCAAAATATAACAAAATTTTCCTCAAATGCAAAAAAAAAGTTTTCTTTAGAGAGATAATTAAGTAAGTAACTTGGTTTGACTAGACCTGATTCAGAGCTGAATTCACAATATGAAATATTTCTGAAGCTGAATCAGCTGTAGCATGTCAATTATGTAAAATTGACATCCAAAACACAAGCCTACATAAAAATACTAAATTATGATAATTATTAGGGGTGTGCGAAGCTTCGAGAATCTCGAAGTCGAAGCGAATATTAATTAACTTCGGCTTCGACTTCGACAAACAAAATTTACTTCGAAAAATTCGAAGCTTCGGCAAAAAATATACAAGTATTTTCAATTTTAACCATTCTGAGCTGTTATTCTAGTAGATTATATTCATGTTTACCACAGAAAATTCACAATTTAAAACAAATAAAACGTTGAATTATGGAATACTTACTAATATGTATGAGGCGCAAGCTTCTAATACAAATTATTTTCATTTGTTTACTTTACGAAAGATGGGCCTTATCGATTTATAGGTTAAATATCGATTAGTTCGATATTTTTTAATATTTATGTATTGACACAAAAGGCCATGGTTATAAAACGACTAGTTGATTGTGACTGACATAATTATTATTATTCCACAATATTTCTACTGAGATTAGTGACCACTTTTAATAAATGGTGACCACACTATTTTTGTTTAAAAAAAATAATGTTCCTGTAAGTATCTTTTTCTTATTCTCTCTCAATAAATAACTTGTAAATTTAAAATAGTTCGTTTTGATGAAATATTGAATAACTATCGATAGTTACACAATTTCAATAATCGATTATATTCGATGCCACACGGCCTGATCGATTCACAAATTAAATACGTTCAGCTATCTTCACCGCCACATGACCTAAATTCACGTGATAAAAATAATATTTAAAAAAATCAATATACAATTTAAAATCATATTCTTGCTTTGAATTTTGCATAATTTTTTTCAAGTGAATCTTTTTCAATATCTGAAATGAAATGACCTTCACGTGTATTTGCTCTACTCAACAGAAAATGTTACGACGCATGCGCCAAGAGATAAATTAAAAACTTGATTGAAAGTCGAAAAAATTAATATTGAGACAATATAAGAAAACATATTTACCCTTTACTGATTAAATTTTGTTTCAATTTTAAATTATACTTTTTTTTTAACTAAACGATTAAATGATTTATTTATGTTAACCTAAAAACTTGATGGAAAATTTGATGACCTCATGTTGGCAACATTAGACTGTTTATTATTAATTTATCAATAGTTTTGGTTAAGCCTACGAAAATGTCCGAAACAGAAAAATAAAAGTGAAATATGGGTATTTTTCACGAGAGCTTCTGATAAGAAAACTGCCCAGTGTAATATATACCTGAAAAAATACAAAACGCCAACAGGTGACTTATTGCTATTAGAAACGTTTTTCTTTTTAAAAGAATGCATATTTTTCTGTAATACCAAAAGATTTACCTTTTTTAAAAAATTTAAAACTGGAATAAAAATAACTTTGATAGCTTATTTAGAGCATGTGTTGCAGTTTATCTACATTTTATTTTAATGTGTTAGATTGAACAGTAATAATTAGCTATCCATGATGCCAAAGCAGAATGTTATGGTGTTTGTACACTTTTGACAAAGGCAAAAGCAATTGTGGAACATTACAGTCGTAGTCCATCCACAAGAAAAAGATTACATACGGTAATGGAAGAGATGGTACTGCCAGTACTCGAGTTAATTCAGTTTGTGGACACACGGTGGTCCAGCGAGTATAACATGCTTTCTCGATTACATGCTGTTAGAAAAGCTGTTGGAGCTGAACTTGCCAATTCAGAAAATAACATCGAGATCCTAACTGAAGTTGAATGGAAGCAAGCAGCAGGCATTGTAGAGGTTCTTGGGCCACTAGCTGACGCCACCAAGGAAATCAGTGGAGACAGTTATCCCACCTCTTCAATGGTTATACCCATCCTTCCTTGCCTCAAATCTCTTAAATGTTTTTATCACTAGCAAGAAGGATGGTGTAATGTTCGCAAGAAGTTTAGATAAGGCTTTGAAATCTCGCTTCAGTTTCTACGATTCAGATCCTATTTTCTGCCCATCCATGCTATGCGACCCAAGATTTAGAGGTGTCTTGATCGATGATATGGTGGCAGTAAACACGCTAGCAATTGAAGTTAAGAAGTTGAGTGACAAGTCATCTTTAGAGCCTAACGTAAAAGATGAACACCCCTCATGCTCCTCTTCTAGTTCTGGACTATGGTCAAGTTTTGATTCCATACCAAATACCACCCAACCGGCAATAGACAACAACAGTGAAGTGAAGGATTACCTAAATGAACCACGGGTGCCTATATCTGGTGGAGGGAAGAGGGTTCTTGAAAATACCCTAATGTCTCCAAGGTAGCCCTGCTACAAGTGTGTGCAGTGAAAGGGTATTTTCTAGTTCAGGAAACATTGTACCAGCCAGACGAGAACCGTTGACTCCTATTCATTTTGAGGAATTAACATCTTTCAAAATAACTTGAAGAGAAAGTAACACTTCTAACTGCCTGTGTGGATAATTTCTTACAATGTTTGTTTTTATTTTAACTTATAAAAACTGTTTGATGTTGATATAATTTTTCTTAATTCTTAATATTCGTTTTTTAAAATAAGTTATAACATAATCTGCCCTGAAGTGAATATTTTTTAAAGTTTAATTGCAAATCAAATGTAGGATAATATTATTGCACAATGTCACAGGACTGTGTAAATATTTTCTTAGCATATAACTTAACCTAATATAGTATATATCTATATTTTTTATAAAATATAATTGTCTATTTACGTGCCCAAGTAAATGTCTTTTTAGTAGGCCTACATATTTTTTTCTAAAAAGGTTAATGTCTTATTGTGTATTATTACATAATTAGGCTAAATTGTAAGGTTTTTATTAAAGTTAGATAAAATATATCAATTTAATAGCATTTGAAATAAATATAAATATATTAAGGCTAAAAACATCCAGTTTTTTTTAGAAAAATAATTTGTTTTAAGAGCTATTATTAGTTGTTTAAATTTTATTCGAACTTCGATTCGACTTCGAGAATATTCTTGAATATTCGCTTCGACTTCGCTTCGAACTGAAAAAACTGGCTTCGCACACCCCTAATAATTATTATATCAGAATCCAAAGAAGAGAATTAAAATTGACATGTTTAGGAATAATATGCTTCAACACCTAATTTCCATGACTGGATGGGCTCGGATACAGTCACAATGCTTCCGAGAAGAAAATACTACAAGTGTGTAAAATAACACTCATGAGACGAATCCTTATAAAAATACTATAGCTGAATCCAAAAAAGATAATTAAAACTGATTTATTTAGTAATAATATCCTTCAAGACTTACTCACCATAACAGGATGGGCTCTGATACAATCACCATGCTTCAAAGGAAATTACGACGAGTATGGCAGGGGCACCAGCATGGCAACTCTCACACACGTCCGCTTGCTGCATCACCCAATAGTTGAATTGGACGGGACTGGCTTGGGATTGAGTGCTGCTGATCTTGCGTCGTTCCTTGGTATTTCTGTCTTTTCCTTCCCCCCTTTCTTTTCCTTTCCCCCCCTTTTTTCCGTCTCTCCCATTGCCTGTGTTTTACGCCTTATTCTTTTTATTCCTCTTTGGTCAGATAAATTTTATATAATGAGTGCCGCTCAGATTCACTTATTGTAGTTCACCACATTGTATCATCAAAGAAGGAATTGCCGCTCTATCACCTAAAGAAGTACCAGCTTGCCATGAAGTTTGGATTGTGGGTCTCACCACTTCATCGAGGGAAATCCTCTTCCATCTTCTAAGTATCAAAGCTTTATTATTAAGTCCATCAGACTTATGGGTCTAGTCTAAAAGACTAGAATTTGATATCATGTTCTTCAGACTTAGTTTATATAGTCAAGGCGACTTTAATGTTCATCATGTCCTTCCTTTTGACTTAGTTTATATAGTCGAGGCGACTAATGTTCATCATGTCCTTCCTTTTGACTTAGTTTATATAGTCGAGGCGACTAATGTTTATCTAGATTTCTTATTTTAGTCAAAGTGACTAGATTTTGGTTTTGTGTCCTCCTGACTTAGTTGGTGTAGTCAAAGTGACTAATGTTTTCTCAAATCCTTCAAACTTCTTATATTAGTCCAAGTGACTAAGTTTTTCCTTATGTCTATATGACATAGCTTAAATATAAGAGCCTTGAGCTCCAGAGGTAATAAGGACTTAGTCTTAAAGGTTGCTCTTCTCACAAGTACAGTACTTCCTTTTTAGTCCTTATGACTAGTCTGTTTCCCATGAAGCCATGGACGTCGTGTTTAGTTGTTTAATTTTTGTATGGCTACAACCAGGTGATCAGTCCTTTTTTCTTGGACCCAGTTGGGTCAATGTGTTAATCATTCTTGTTGGCACTCTTTGCGTGTGGTATGACTGGGGTGGGTAAAGTGTGGAGCTCCGCTAGTTTCCATAGCGGGTTCCGTACAGATAATGTCTTTACTTTTAGCCCGTCGTTGGCTCCTATTGAAGTATTATAAGTTAGTTTGTATTAAAGTAAAGTTGTACCCCAGGGAATGGGTTATTGTATAAATATACTATTGAGTGCTCTGGCAGTACCTATTGGGAAAGGACCGGCCATAGTACTATTTGGTGTTGACGCCTGTTTGCTAGCCATCTACTAATGTAATTAACAAACCTTTCTCATTCATTATACACTATATCTTCAGGATTTTTTTGCGTCCCAATCAAGCAAGCTAGCTCAGTTGATATATATAATAGTAACTCTAAACTTATAGGATTTACAGTTAACTTTCATTGTTAATTGGTAATTGTGTCACTGTTTTCCTTTTAGACCCTACTGACAGTAGCCTGGCGCTTGCCCAGCTGTTTTGATAGTGAATAGGCTCTTCCAGCCTACTGCCTTTGACCATGCTGCCTTGGACACTTATTTACCCGAGCAGCTTCAAGACAATCCTATAGTTTGGACTTGCTATATATCAATACATCTTCTATTTAACGTAAAGTTTTCCGTGATCTACGATATGTTCTCTTGTTTTCCTGAACTTATATGTTACACGTTCAATTGTCAACCAGCATTAATCTTGTATAACTATTGTAATCTTATATCCCATATATGTTTTTCTATAATCTACTTATTGTTAACTTGATTATTTGTCTTACGTAATGAATTATCCCGACAATAAATCAGTTACACAACATTCCAATAATTTTTTTTTATTGTTATGTTGTAAAAATAAAAGTTGTAATTAGCATAACAATACAACTTAAGACACAACAAATTGTTTACATAATGTTTTACACTGTTCGGCTTAAGCTGATTATTCAAGTTATTTTACCAGCATGCAATTCAATTACTGCGGATTTTATGTAAAATGAACGTTAATTTGTAATTCATATAGCTGAACAGAAAGAGATGGGAGGAACAGATAACAGAAAGTGTTCAAGTGAGAAAAGAAGAATGGCTGAAGGATAGAGGAAGACAGAGGCATTTTACTAAACCGACCCGGCCACAGGCTGGAAACAGTTGATGATAACTGAACATGCTTTGTCAAAACCAAATTATTTTATGTTATTGGAGCTACATTTTTCTAAGTGTCTTAGTATTACCACTTTTACTTTCAATTAAGTAAACTAAGAGGTGTTTATGTCTTGTTTGTGCAGGCTAAGGAAGAGGTTGCGTGGCAGATTGCCGAGCAGATTGTCAAGGACATTACAAGTCTAACTCTAGGAGGTCAAGAGACTTCACAGTCCTGATAACACCCAGGTCACCTCTCTGGTAAGTTGAAACACCACTTCATGGACATTCCTCGTTGGTATAGTTCATCAACGCTGAATTGTTTTTTTGGCAACAGGAAGTAAAACAGACTTTTCACACATCTTTGCATGCAATAATGACTAATTCATCTCTCTGACCCAAGTGCGGGTAGGAGCCCCAGACGGCCTAGCTTTGAAATGTTATTATTGCTACTACTACACTTGTGTGTCGCCAACTTAAATATCTCACAATAACAACAGATTGACCTGTCAAATTGTCTTAGGACAGATAATAATATTGAAAAAGTGGGTTTGACCTCTACTCGGTGCAGGGGGTAGGAACGGATGGTTTACTTTGTGTATCAAAATAAAATAGGACATCATAAAGTTTCAAAACACCCTATACTTATAACGAGAGTCACTCAATTTCCACTCATTGGTATAGCGAGATCCATTGAATCCACTATTTTAAAAATTCGAATCTCAAATCTGAATCTTTATTTTTACCTTTGAATCCTGAATATTGTAAAGAATTATATACATAAGAGGAAATAGGAATATAACAGGAAAGTAGAAATATTATCTATATTTTAACATTCTCCCTTATAATCCATTCTTCATAACATTCATACATTCAGTTAAGTGTTAAATTACTGGTCTGGGGCCTGGCTGTTAAGATTATCTTATGATTATAATTAGTTCTGAACCACCAATAAGCAGTATTAGAGCTCGGATTTCGAATATCCATGTGAATTTGAGGGCCTTACCCTAATTACAACTTAAGTATTGTTAAACATGTAACAAGAGCATCACTTGTTTTGCACATGTATCTGGTCCTTCTCCCCTCTACTCACTGTCCCGGGTCTAAACTCAGACATAGTAAATAGTAAAACAATATTTTTCATTTAATTATGTTCATTTTTTGTTTTTCAGTGGTGGGAGCAAGAGAGAATATATCTAGTCAAGCCTTCCAGGTGCATTTTAGTAAACCGTCTGCATTTACAGAAAGTGTTTGTAGTCATAATTTGTACTATAATATGGTTGATGGAAGCGATGTAGCGTTTCTATGTGATAAATAGCAGAGTGACATTAATAATGATCCAAGAATCAAATAACATTAATCAAATATTTATAATACTCTTATGTTCCATTTTGGTTCATTCTGTATATTTTGTTAATAGTGTTCCTATTTATTGTGCTTGGAGGAAATCAGGACCAAAAGGATAATAACGAGAATAAATTAACTTTATCTTAATTATAGTTGAAAATATTCTTCACAGAAATGAGACATTTAATACCTGTTAACTTATATATAAAAATAAAATTGGTATTGGAGGATAGGACAATTAGATAGCTTAGATAGAAGTGTCCTATCCTTTACCAATTTCCTTTTTTTTCTCCCTTTTGTGTTTTTGGTTTCCTCTTCTTGGAAGTTGTGTTGCACGTTTCACACTCCCCTTGATGAGTTCCGATAGAATGAAACCTAGGTCGCAGGATTGGGCAGTAACGATCAATTTTCTTCAAGAGGCAGCCATTACCTCTTTATCCAGTGGCAGCAGTGTAAAGTGGGAACTGTGTTCTTCTTTCCGTTGTAAAGGCCATATTATTATGTTTGTTGCTTTTATATATTTATCTCCGCCTTTCTTGCACCTTCTTCCAAATATACACCTTTTTCATAATAAGAAATACAGACACAAATAAATGGGCAGGCACTTATTTGAAAAAGTTGGAAGGTAACTTAAACGTTTAGTGGTGCCAGATTAATACTGTTGGATGGTGGCTTGGATAGGTAGATAGGCCGATAAAAAAATATTAATTAAAAAAATCATTATAATTAAATGTTGTCTGGATTTGGTAACCCTCAAACTTTTAATATTTGTAGCTGTCATTTTATTTTTATCTTCGCTTTTTTGTTTATGCAAGCGCCTCGGTTCACATCTTGATAATTAACTCAAATAGTTGAAAAACATCAAACATATTTTCTTTTATTATCAAGGAGTGTAAGCCATTTCTCCAAGCTATTGCTTTATTTAACAATTTTCAAATACAAATAAACGAGCGGTAAGGTAATAAAGAATGGCAGGACATGCACAAGGGGTGATGAAGGAGAAAGATAGGAAAGGAACAGTAAATATGTAAACATATCGTCACCCGAGAATGCAAGTGTTCTATGTAAGTTTAACCTTGTGTATAAAACTAATGTTACTAGATGACAGCTCGAGTTTGTGTCCTCCTAAGTAATTATATAGCAGTCTCAATCTCACTGCAGGTGAATCATATGCATTCTAAATAAACATAAACACCAAATATCTCAAATTTAATAATTTTGGAGATAGAACACTTGCATTATCGGGTGACAATATATTAGATCTTTAAGTTATATTTAGAAGAAGATACTGGACAAAGAGGTAACTGCTGCCTCTTGAAGAAAATTGATCGTTATTGTCCAATCCCCCGACCTAGGTTTCATTCTATCAGAACTTATCAGGAGGGAGTGTGAAACACAACTTTATAAAAGAAAAGAAAA
>CABFOW010002142.1:91334-113044 GCA_902141385.1 Timema californicum
AAAAACATTTAAAAATAAATAAGACTATTAGTGCTAGCCAAAAATCAATAAAATAGCATTAGAAAACCGATTATTATCATTATTATGAAATAAGAGTCAAGCAACAAAGAATTTGAGGTTGGGCTAAAGTTACCCCAAATCATGGGCCAAAGTTACCCCAAGTCATAAAACATTCAGCAGATCTGACAAAATAAAAGAAACTAAATTTTTCATATTAATTACGTTTACTAGTGGTATGTAAGTATAAGAAAATGTACTTACAAGAATTAAGAAACTTTCAGGTAGAGGTGCAGAGATGAAAGTTGGAAGCCTTTATTTTGAACACTCAGAACAAATGTTTACATGAAAAGCAAAGATTAATGTAAAAGAAGCATGACCTACAAATTATTTTTTTCGGTCAATAACTAGTGCTGCTACCTACAATTTTTCACCAATTGCAATCAAATCGGATAATATACCAAAGAGAAACATCAGAAATAAACATTTTTCGAATTTGGGCTAAAGTTACCCCATCTTACGGTATTGTATTTGTATATTATCTTAAAAAAAATTTGTTTGTTGAAATTGGTAAATAAATAAATTGTTATATTATTTTGTAATCATTAAGGTTGGGGAGATATAGTGTGAGTTTGTATCTTTACAGTTTTGATTACAAACATTTTCACCAACAAATATTTCTTCAGTAGATACATTTAGTTTAGTTTTCTAAAACATGGTGATCTCAACCGTTCTTGAATATCTTTTATGGGGATTGTAGAATTTGTTCAGAAAATTGTCTGGTTCAAATTGTGCACTGCTCTCAACACATCTTTAGAAACTCTCGAGATTACCATGTGTAGAAAATTAAACCAAATGTATCTGTTGGAGCAGTTTCTTATTTATTTTGAACAAAAAAAAAGCATTTTGTTATCAAAAGTTTATAGATACAGGCTTAAACTCGTTTTCCCTCCTCAATGATCTAATACCTGTTTTAAAATTTAAATCTTTTTACTAATATTTTATACTAGTGAAAATGTTCAGTGGCCATCAAAACAAATATTGCAATATAATTTTTTTTAAACATATATATCATGTTTAGTGTCCATAGATGAATGTGAGCATGACAGAATTTAAACAAATATCAGTTCCAATAGACATATTTTCACTTTGCCTTTAAGAATACTGCCAAGAAAGCAGGTAAGACATGTTCATCATCATCATCATCATCTTCAACAACTGTTTACAATCTGTGTCTGTCATTTTAGCAAAATGCCTCCACATTCCTCTATTATTCCACCACGCTTCCTCCTTTAATTTCTTCCATTCTTCTCCTCTCACTTGAACACTTTCTGTTATCTGGTCTTCCCATCTCTTTCTTGGCCTCTCTTGCGGTCTTTTTCCTACATACTTCATTTCCATCAGTTTCTTCGGTCATCCTCTCTTTTTCTATTCTCATTACATGCCCATACCATCTCAGTCTTGCTTCCTCTACTATCTCATGTACTCAAACATCCTCATTACATGTCCATACCATCTCAGTCTTGCTTCCTCTACTATCTCATGTACTCCAACATCCTCATTACATGTCCATACCATCTCAGTCTTGCTTCCTCTACTATCTCATGTACTCCAACATCCTCATTACATGTCCATACCATCTCAGTCTTGCCTCCTCTACTATCTCATGTACTTCCTGTACTTCTCCTATTTACCGAATATCTTCATTCTCGTGGCCTCCACTTCCCTAGTCTCTCTTACATTCACTGTCTATATTTCTGCTGCATATGTGTTCATACTGTTCACAAGTATTTGAAACTAATTTAGATGGACTCAAGTTTTAATAAAACATAGATTTTTGATTAAAATTTAAGTTGTAGAAATCATTAGCTTTCATAAACCATTATTTGCGCCGGTCTCATTAAAATCAAAATTGGATAGTTCATTATTTACTCACTTATAGGATCTTAACAAAATTTCATCTTTCCACAACTATATATATTATATTACTGTTAATATATAATTTTCTGCGGAAAGATGAAATAAATATTGGTATATATATTTATTTTTTATTTACACACGATAAATGCTAATAAAATAAGGTAAAATATAAATTGCGCTATAGACTCTTTTTAGAACCAAGTTTATTAATAAAAATTGTATGTTATGTGCAAATGCAATTTGTATCATCTTAAATAACCATAAATTGAGGTTATATTGTAATCAATAATAATTATTGACAAACTGCTCTGTATCATATAGTTATGTAAAATGTTTAACCATTAATTGTTAAAATATATCTAAAGTTTTTGAAAAAAAAAATATTTTTTATTTATCCCTTTTCCCATGTATTTTTTTTATAATAAAGTAAATTTGATGAAGAAAGCCCACCTAGGGAAAGAGTAATAGGGATAGGGAAGGCCAGTGTTAGTGTTATCTGTACTTTCTTCTTTGTGTTTGATTAAGGCAACAATGCAGAAATATTCTATTTGTGTTAAAATGTGTGTGTGACTACTACTATAGAAGACAAGAAAAGAAAAAGATGTCACCTTTGTGCATTGGATTCTTCCCACATTTTTCCTCTTTCCCCATGTTGGCTTTCTTCATCAAATTTACTCTTAGTAGTCTTTTTTTCCTTTATTATAAAATTATTTAGCCATTGGGCCACCTCATTTTTAAATTTTTTCCCATGTATAATATTGATTAAATAATTAGTTTACTCAATTTTATATTGCTTAAAATTGAGGTTTTAATAAAACAGATTATATAGCTACGCTTCCATTTTGTATTAAATCTCAGAATGCTGGGCCTTTTGTCCTTCGTTCAAAGGCATTTTCCCAGAACTTGGTTGAGAGTACCAGTAAGGTGTTTCACCAGGGACTCGTACCCCTCAGATGCATAGTCGCAGCATACCATCTGTGTATAGTAATGTCGTAGGTTATCAGTAATTTTAGGGAGATGAAGGTGGTGTCTATTGAATGCCATCAAAGAGGGGGGGAGGAGGGGGTGTTAAGCCAGGAACCTAGCACTCAAATAAATATTGAGCTCGTTTTCTTCTTTGGGTCTCAAGCCTAGGGTTAGTTTGCAGAAATTCTCTATTCCTTCTTACTGCCTTCCTTTTCATCTACATCAGACATTATCTGGTGCATGTATTCCAGGTGTGGTCTTCAGCGGCGCCTTCCACTATTGTTGTTGGTAGGTTGTTGTGACGCAGTGAGTGGCCAATCAGCCGTCACGTCTTAGCTGAATCTGATGCCACAGACTTTTTAATTACCTAGCTTTAGCGTACGCCTAGTTCATCACTTTGTCAGCTCGACTAATCTTGAGCATCCTCAAGTAGCCTCGCGTTTCCAGTGCTTCGAGCCTCCTCTTTTCCTTCGCTCCCAATATCCATGTCTCAAATTAAATGTATAAAAAACAATGGAGAAAAAAAAAGTGTGTGCTAGGAGGGCCTAGAAAGATTTAAGATCTTCTATGTGTTTATTAGGAGGAAAAGATGTGAATAATGTAATTGTTATTTGTCAAGAACTTTTTAAAAAGCCAGGCCTAGATTAAATTCTATTTTTTAATGATATGTATTATTTATTTTTGTTGTGGATATTATATTTTAAAGCCCGGGGGGCCTACTCAAAGAGGGCAAGATTCTTTAAACTTATTCTTTGTCATAATATAGAGAGGGAAAATATCATTAAAATACACAAAAGAATAGTGTAGAATAATATTATTTCAAAGTTAATTCTATCAAGATGTTGATCCACGCTTGCACGTTTCCTTGTAAGTAAAACAGTGTTGAGTTATCCTGCTCAGAATGGTGTATTATTACCTGTTGACTAACGAGCATCGTACGACTGATGGGCCTGGCTTGTTTGATGGAATGTAGAGACCAATGAGTTTGAAGTAATAACCAGTAAAACCTTTTTAGGTGATTGGTTGTCTAAATAGTAGGGGACGGAGCTTCATGATAGTTGAAGAGAAGCCGTGCTGTAGTGCATAGCTAAGGAAGTCGGTGGGCAGCCATCTACAAGAAGACAATGTACAGGCTCAAACTCTTCCTTAATGTGACGGTAGTGTTGTCGTTAAGGGTAGCTATTGACCGTGCACCGTGTAAAAACAAAAGGGAGTTAAAAATAGCAAGTTTCCAATATATATTGTATATAATTATCAAATTAAAACAATTAGGATGTAAACATACATTGTGATGAATAATAATTCTAATAAATTAGTAAGAACATTCATACAAATATATTAAATTTATAATATCATAGCATACACGGTTTTAAATAACTAAACAAACCCCGCTTCGGTGGCCGGATGGTCTAACGTGCTAATCTCGTGTTGGATTAAACTGCTGAAGATGGGGAGATTGGGGTTCGATCCTGGTCGGTCCATTCAAACGCAGATGCATTACCTCTAAATTAAGCCTTCCTAATCCCTAACCCATTAGTTTAATTAGTACATAAGCATATAACCTGAACAGGTAGTAAGACGCAGTGCCAAAAATAATGCACAAAGCTAATAAAAAACTTTTATTTTATTAATATAAATTCTATTTAACTTTGATTAAGATTCTGATCTAGTTATAAAAAATGTATTTGTTTATATGTGTAATGTAAAGGCAATGTTCAGGTGTGACACGTTATTAATTTATACCAAACCACCTTACTAATGATTCCTAATTAATATATTAGACTTAAAATAAATAGAATTAACTAAGGGCAATAGTTAAACCATCAAGCATTGAGCCGTTTGCACTAAATACATATAAATTTATTAAAGTATGTCAGAATCTGTTTTGAATTGAAAGAATAAAATAAATTGTATTTGAAAATCATGTTTTTTTTAAAATGACGATGTTCTTAGTTTTTTGCATCGAAATTGTAATAAGCTTACCTACCAGGCTAATAGTAAATAATAAAACTTTTGTGTGGTAATAAAATGCTACCAATCGGTTTATAGTACTAAAAATAGTAATCAAGTAGACACAATATTGCTATATTAATAAAAGGCCTACTTATGTGTGTCTTACAGTTCCTGTCCAACCCCCTTTGAGTGAATTTCTGGTTTGGATCTCGGGTGAAGTCAAATATGCTTAGTTTAAAATTCAAACAGGGTGTGAAAGCAGTTGAGAATTAATATTCAGAATACAAATGAGGTAAAAGACACAAATTACCTTCCATTTTTGGCGAGGGCTCAACCAATAAATGTTTATAAGTGTCCAGAGAAAACTGGGTAGGCCTAAATGTTAGCTGTTGGTATATGGTACATTTTTTATTATGTATTTTATTGTTCATTTTCATTTTCACATTAATTTGAGGTATTTAACGTTCACATTCTGGACTGGCTGATTATATCAGTACACAACTTATGAACTAACTTAAATCCAAAACAGGCACAACACCCAGCCCCCCGACCAGTAATTCATCACTGTGAAAGAGGAACCTCACATTTCCCCAATGATACATTTTTTTGGCCATGCCAGGAAGCGAACTCGTGACCCTTATCTGAGTAGACAGGCATGCCACCTGAGTTAAGGTGTCCTAATATCTGTAAGGATATGAACTCTTCTTCTATCCTCCACTTACACTTATTTAGGAGCATTATAATAAGATTGTTTGTTTGGGAAACGTTCTAACATTCACCTGAAAAAACTACCTCATTCGTGTAGGGAAATAGCACAACATCCACCATGTGTGGATTTGAATGAACTATCTATCGGGTGACCTGGCGGTCTAGGGATAAGGTGTCAAACTTCTGTGCCGGGGTTCAATCCTCGGTCCCGGTACAGATTTATCTGATCACCAAACCGTTCCTTCACCTCTGACAAGACGTGTATTAATCACAACTTGTGAATGTGGGGGAATGCCAGGCCTACACCGTAGTTCGGATTCCACGTTAAACTGTAGGTCCTCCATTTCATCTCACAATCACCCTACCATTACACATTAGCGTAAGTGCGTACAACCCAAACGCTTAGTAAGACGCGGTGATAATAATAATAATAATAATAACTATCACCGACCGGATATCCTGTATACAGCGAGCTGCGAGAGAGCCGTCTATTGTGCAACTATTAAGCGGGCGTTTATGTTGTTGTTATCCCAACTATGATCTGTCCCAATGCTCTCATTGGAGGAATCACTATAACAACTTTCTTATAATAATTTCAACAAGATGACTTAGGTATAAGGAGATAAGTTAATAAGGTTTTTTTTTAAATATTTAAAATCACAACATAAAAAACACAAATCAGGGTAGAGGACTAGAGGGTACCCAAGTCAAATCCCGTCCTGTCGGTTCAGAGAGAGAAGTCTGAAACCTTAGACAAATTAATCCTACCGCCATTAGAGGAAGTAGGCCTAAATGTTCTAAATATAAATTCAATTACTCTAAGAACTGGAAGAAAATAATAATTGAAAACAGTATCTCTTTAATAATTTACTTGCTAGAAAATAAAGAATATGATTATATTTTTTTCATTTATATTTTTGTTTTGAAATTAAAAGTTTTATTATGCAAATTGAGTAAAGGCAGCTTTTTAAATGAATTCTCCAACATTATAGAAACAGCCACGATCAATATTATATCCGGATAGATTTCAAACCTTATTTTGTCGAGTCATAGCCAATCTCGCTTACGCACACCAAAGATGGTTGTAACAGAAGTAAATTGGCTTCTTGAGCAAATAAAAAACTATATAAATTAATTACAAAATAGCTGTGTCTAGTAACAGCTGTACTTTCGGTAAGAAAGGTCTTTTTTCCTAACACAACCATACTACTTAGTGGAGTTGTGGTAAAGAAAAGTACCTTCTAAAACGTCCTTCCAAAATCCTGCATACACTAATTCTAATTTCCAAATAATTAAACAAAGAAAATAACCTTGAAATGTTTAACGAATCGGAATCTCCTGGTATTTCTTCCAAAATTTAATTTTTGGCAGTTTTTTGTAATTATTGTGTACAATTGACAGCTTGGTGGTATAATGAGTCTACATTATTTGACTGATGTGGAGGGCTTACCTTCAAGCCCAACCGTTTGCGCAGAATGTTATTTTTTTATGATAATGGTGCTACATTATTTCCTTAGGGTTTTCTCATTACGTGGCAATTTGATGAATATCAAATTTTTTAGAAAAATATGTTCTTGATTGCATCACGATATTCAATAACATCGTATGCTAAAAAATAAGTTTTCTTTCAATCACCGAATAAAAATAACTATTAGGCCTATGTAATTTAGATATAATTATAGTTATTTGAATAGGATAATGTATTTTTCTAATTTTATAAAATACAAGTTATATTTAGTCAATTAATTATTTGACGCATTTAAAACTACGCATTATCTAAAATCTAGTGTCTTAGAAGACATCGTAAGTTTTTCCAAACATAGGCAAATTAATTTTAAATATCTGTGTTTTATTTTAGATGCTAAAATAATTTCACTCATAATATTAGAAATAATCTGAACATTATTCTTCGTACTATGTTTTATCCGCCATGTTTTGCAGGTTTGGAACTTTGGGTAGGGTTTATTGATTAGTCTATTTGTGAAACCTCGTTATTGAGCTGCGTAGGGAGTGGACTCCGCTATTGCGCAGCGCTTCTGTTTGATGGAAAATTCCACTTCTAGAACTTTCCATGACGAGGACAAAGCTCGCCTATATAAGAGCTCCTCGCGTGACGTAGGGCCTCTGTTGGTGCTGAACGAAAGAGTGAGCAAGTTGTGAGGAAAATTAGAAACATATTAATGATTAATTTTTTCTATCTAAGAAGTAATTACATTAGTTTTAGGATTAAAATGTTGGTTTATTCAACTTTATTCTTTGGTGACGACGATAAGAAGTAAACAAGAGGAAATATCTAACTTCAACATGTGAAGGAAGTTGCATCTAAGGCGTTGCCCATTTCAAAGGTATTCAGGTATGATATGTTATAAGTTGGGTAATACATCTTGCTTATTTAGCACCTTAAAATACTCATTTTCCATATCTTTATTATAGACTGAAATATTTATCACAACTGGATTTGTAAGTTTACAGCCCTATTTACTGAAACACGACGCCATTTACATTTATTCTTAAATATTTTCACACTAATAATATACAGGTTAAATAAATATTCACAAAATTAGCAGTTTTCTCATTCGTTTATAGTTATTAAATACAAGTGTTAAATAATAAAGTTCATTATTTGGCTACATTTATGCTTGTATAATCACTTTAGACAGATTACGCAATTGCGTGGACATGTCAACAGGTCGATAATAAGTATAATTACCTAGTGGTTAAAATATAAGTACATAGTTTAAATTAACATATAATCTTGGGAAGCCTTACTAAATGTAATAAAAACTGCTCACTTTTATATCGATGGGGAAAAAACAAATATCTATTATAAAGTCTAGCTTTAATTTCCGACAAATTATTTTGGTATTTTAATTTTAACTATTTATAAAAACTAAATGAGGTTATAGTACTAGAGGCCAAACCTATATAAAATTCCCTTACATTCTTTAACTAGCCCTTAATTATAGTGACACCTATATACAATTCCCTTACGTGCCATTCTTTAATTAGCCCTTAATTATAGTTAGACCATTTGTCACCAGTGGCAGCTCACACCAAAGTTAAATCTACTCTTGTGTATTCATTGACCTAACTAGACCTAGGCACGATATGATTTGCATGCTCGTGTGTTGTCACTTGGCAGTAAACTTGCACAATTTTTAGTGCCTTATTTCTAGATTAAGAGGTAAACCTGCCAAAACGGGGGCTGTTTATGACTTTAACACAAGCACTAATTGATTGTTAATGCAGATGTTTACAAATGAAAAACTTTAATTTGACTAAAATTACTATATTTGAGAGTTAAAAGCATTCGATACAAGGCACTGCCCATAGCAAGGATCCTCTCAGCATCCTAGAGGGTCTCCCACTTGTTTTCTCAACTTCTTTTAACCTTTTGTGAAGTTCTGGTGTGTTCTGTTGAATATGTTGGTTTTTCTGCTATTTTAAAGAATCTCGCAGTAGGCCTAACGAACTGCGTGCCCGCTGGAGACAACATCTGGACGATTGCTGAAATTATGGTGGCATTAAGTTGGTAGTATCTAGTACTAAGAAAGCTTAACTATGATCGATAATACTTGATATATCAACGATTCAAAATAATTGAGATAATATACAATTGGTTTGCCTCTAAAATCTACTTTCAAAGATAAGCCAAAAAGCTTAACCTACATGTAGAATAAAAGTAGGCTTATAACGGTTTAGGAATTCTTTAGTAAAAATATTTGGATACTTAACCTTCGCAAGATATTTTGCGCGAGGTAAATATTTGGATGGTTTAAATACAAGCTAAACTTTTTCCTTTAGAGGCTCAAAGCACATTTTCTTTTATAACTGAAAATTTTCCCTTCTAGGTTATTTTATACAGTTTTCATAAGTTGAGTTCACTGTACTAATGCAATTTTCCTTTATAATAAACATGTCAACAGATTCATCGTGAGTTCCCTTACTAGAAGAAACGTATCAAATTCACTCGGATGTTATTCGTAAGCTTCACGTAGGGCTGTTGTAAATTGCACAGCAGTATCCGAACTGATCGAAAGCTCCACTCCCTGTAGGGCTGTCATTCGTTCTTCGGCAGATTTGGTGTTTTTGGTGGTGACATTTATCTTAGTGGCAGTTTGTTTTGTGATATAAAATAAGGAAGACTTATCAATTAAATAATTATATGAAAGACTTGTTGTCTTAGGATATTTTGTAAATAGTCTAGATTTAAATTAAATATTGCGATGTATGTGATAAGACTAATTGTAGAATTAAGTTTAGTTGTTAAGTTGAAGTGTAGGTAACATCCATGATATGCAATAATTTCTAATTATCTCGATAAGTAATTTAACATGACGATGCGAACCTGCCCATTTGAATGCCGTGCACATACACGATGTGTAATCCCATAGAACATTAATTTAAAACCTCAAAAAGTTACTTTAATAGGCACTTGCTAAGGCTGACTTTTTAAAAGCTTTCTATCCAACCCATTTCACTTATAAAACTGGCTATTTGGTTGCCTTTAGTTTGAACAAATCGGCTAGATACTTTGAGGCATTCATTTGGGGTTCTCAAATCTGTAAAATTAAGACTCGAGTTTATTTGTTGGATAGGTCAACTGGTTTTCTGTTTCAATATTATGTATGAATTTTATAATGAGAGTTAACTTGATTAAAAAAAACTGGTGAGGCTGTAGTGATAATATTCAACAGACCGAATAAATAAACCTCATAAAATTATTTTGTTTTCGTGGTTTTTGTTATGTAAACCTTGTCATATGTATTTTTATATATATATATCCAGGTAATTCATTCTGCACATTAACATTTCAAATATATTGGTCATCTTTGGGATAATCTCAACTTTAATATTTTTATCTATAAATATGAATACCAAAGTAACTTTTCTTTAAAATGTCTTGAGTTAGGCAATACTTATATAATTGCTTAAGGAAGGATAAATTAAATTGAGTAAATAAAGTGGAAAATTTTAAGTCTTGAAGTGATTGGTTATTGTTCAAGAATATGACTGGAAATTTACGGTTTTTTAATGAATGTAATAAATTTAAATTGAAGCCATTTAATTAATATTTCTGGGTTGGCTCAGTTGAAATAGTTGGGAGGTTGAATGTGTTAATTTGACATGGCCCACTTTCACGTTAATATAAAATATGTAAATGTAGGACAAATTATAAATCTACTTGATGTCTTTACAATAATGTGCATTATAAACTTAACTTAAAAAAATAGGATTGTAAATCTCCAGTCATTTATTTTCTTAAAAGTAATCCCATTTGGTATCAGCAATGCTTATTAAAAGTTACGAAAGATCACAATGAATAAAATGTATGAATACCCATGACTTTAGGTTGGTTTCTGACTATGAAAGTTAAACTAATATTTAGTTAACACTGTTGGATTCTTATAAAAACATTACTTTATGCTTGCATTATTGATTGTTAGGGGAGATTAGTACTTCTATTATATTATAATTTTTGGGAATAGTGTGCATAAGGGTGGGATTCTATACTTTTTCTGTGGAAAATTATTAGAAATTTATTATTTTCAAGCACTTGGTACACACAATTAAACAATATTGTGAAAAAATTCTTGGTTTTTAAATACCCAGAAAAATTGCCTGATTCGCAGAGGAACATTATTCACAACAGGTTATTTTGGTCTCTTGATTCTTAATTCCTATCAAAATTTTGTTACTTATTCATACAGACCTATATAAAAGGTTAGGTGTCTATTATGATCTTTTTATTTAAAAAACAATGTTAATAGTAAAAATTGTGATTTCTCTAAAGTGCTGGAAAACATTAAATTCACACAAAAAAAGCTGGTTTCTGCTTCATTCTTGAATTTTTATGGCATTGGACAAAATGACAATATTGCTTCAGGTACAATATTAGTTTAATTTCCTAAATACAGTATTCTCAAAAAGTGCTTATTAAATATATGCCATTAGCACTTTGGTCTTTGACCAGAAATGTTAAATCGAGGAGAAAGATGCCTGGCCATGAAATTACTCTGTAGCAAGTTAAAAAAAACTAAGTATATACTATTTGCTTTACATTTGTACATTTGCAAAAAAAAATCCCATCCGAGTTGTGGCCAAATTTTCTTCTATTACAACTCCAAATGAGCCAAGTATTTAGGGATTCTATTATTTTCAGTATGGCCTACTAGCAAAGCATTTATTTTAGTTGAAAATAAATTTATTATCCACTTTTAATGGAAGATACTTTTGTGAGTAGGGTTAGTGTACCTGGCCATCTTGCTGAACCCTTATTTAGAGAACATTTGTTTAACTGGAAAGGGGGTAGGATAGGATATTGATTGAACCTAACTAAACAAGTTGGATATTCTGCTAAGATTAGGATAATTAAAAATATGGGTATAACTACTGGTGCGTCAACGACTTGAAATCTCCTAGAGGAAAGATTGAAACATATCTCGTATTTGCTGAACCACTTATCATTGAAGAAATATTGAAGGTATGTTTGAAAATGTTTCTATCTCAATTGACTTGCTGTTTAATAAATATTGAGGGTGAGTGAGATTGTTCCTTCAAATCCATTTTTGACTTTTTCCATTGCTAAAAATATTTGATAAACATGCAGACAAGCTTGAAACTGTTTTGAAATACTAAGTTTAAGTTTGAGACTAATATTAAATGAAAATTAATTTAAGAATACTTTTGAAGGTCGAAATATTTGAATGAATGATCATCTCTTTGTCCACTCATCAAATTTTATCAGAAGGTCCATAACCCTGGTTTGAGTGAATGGTAATAGTAACTCTCTTCCTTCCCTTGGGCTAGTCATCAGATTTGACAATATTTGGTTTCATTATCTTAATTTCTCCAAATTAAGAGAATTCTATTCTAAAGAATGTGATTAATCAACTTTAATTAACTTGATTTGCATAATTTTTATAACTCAATCTAAAGAGATACATACAACTAACACCAAGTGTCCCGTCTTCAGTTCTGATCGCTCCAAATCACATGGTTAAGTTATACAATAGTTGACATCACAGCACCTCACATGTCAAGTCTGGCTTTGCCCAAATTTTGTTGCTTCAATTTTTTTCACCCCCTCAGTACACTGGGGATGAAGCTGCCAAGAATAACTAAATACATTTTATTTATTCATACATGACCTTGTACCCATCAAAAATGATTTTCATATTTTTTTGTTTCACATTATTGGTTAAGTTTGTGCCCAAACCTTGATTTGTTTATAAGCTAATTTATTTTTTCTGCATTTTACAAAGTGTTGTACCCTACTTTTATTTGTAAAAGTAATTTTAGTATGAAAACTCAATATATGTTATAAATTAGGGCAAGTGTGTAATGTTTTTCTATCAACAAAAATAACTAGTTAACTTTGTGTGTTTCTTCGCCAATATTGGCATAAGAGCCCCATGACTTTGTTTACTCATTCTTTTATTCTACTTGTTGCCTTTAAACAGATTGCAACAGTCTAGAACATACTAACTCTTTACACATTTTTAAATAAACTTACTAAAACATATATAGAAAATAATCTCTACAAGATTGGTTATAGACTGCTACACATTATGTATGCATTATTAAACTTCTTTAAAAAATTTGTTTCAGACATAATTGAGCATAATTTATTTTTCTTAGCACTGCATGCGTTTCATACCTATTCAGGTTATACAACTAGATAAATAAGTTTATATTTTATATAACCTTGTTAATTAGGTACATATTTATTCTGTAGCATATTTGATCAACCCATTTTTATGACTAGGTGTTCAGGTCTATCTAAAACAGGTTAACAATACTAAGCAACCTTGAAGAACCTAACCTTCAAATTGATATGCACATGCAATGTTAAGCTTTGGAAGTAGTAGTAGTGTTCTGTCAAAGGAGTGGTTAGAGTGAGAACTAAATTCTATTTCTATTAAATGAATTATAAAAAAGGCTGCAAATTGCCTTGGCAGAAAACTATTGAACAAATATCAAATATGTCCAAAGTTTGACCTAATACTAATTGAGAGGACCTGGACAGATTGTCAAAAATCATTTACCGAACATACTTTCCCTGTTAGAATGGTCTAGTTCTATCCAATTTTGTCATTGCTCTAGGGATTTCTACTAGGCTCTGTTTAATATTTTTAAGTACCCAAGTATCAATATTATGCTGCCCATTTCTTATTTTTACTTGTATGATGGTATTCCTGTGGGTGTCAAAAGTTGTAACTAGTGGACACATTGTGGTCACACGAAAGTTGAGAAATTTTAAACTAAAGGTATTGTATGTAGCCACTTTTCCAACACATCACATAGTTAGCTTGATAACTTAATCAGTTTTCAAGTTTTTCACTCTTGAGTGGGTCTAGTCTCACATTTTCAGCTTTTTATCACTCATTGAGAAGTACTCAAATTCTCTAGTCAGATGTGTACATACATATACATTACTTTTAATAAACACATGTACAGTCAAAATTTTTTGAAACTAATGTGTAAGTTTGTGCTCTCACTCCCAGGGGGTGCCCACTCTTGAACAGTAGTATTTGGGCTGAAGTTTTGTTAGGCACTCTCCATGTAAACTGTTTATTTTTTATGTCTGTGCTTTCACCATGTCAACATTTTTATACTCATTTTACATATCCTGTTTTGAGTAAAATAGGTTTTCACATTGTACAACAGTTTGTGGCAGGAAGGGGGGGCTCTTTAGGTCAGAAATTGCCTTGTGATTTTCTAAATCTCTTCTTATAAAAATTAAGGTACTTAAGCCTTATCTATAAAAATTACTGTTCTAAGAATCACAAATGATAAATTATGAAAGAAAAAATAATTATCTGGTTACATTTATCCTCAAAAGTCACAAACTTTGTTACAAAATTGGTTTTAATATTTACTGCCAAATTTAATTTGTGTTGTAATCACCAGTTTATCCGAATGAGCAACTGTCTTGAGTAGGTTCAGAGTATGAAGTGCTTAAACACATTCCACTCTGTACAGCCCGGGTGTGCAGCAATCTTAAAAACTAGCTACAGGAGGAAATAAATGGTACAGAACTCTTGCTTTTCACTCTATTGTTTGAAAATTGAAATATTTACTCAAAACTCACTAGCAAACCCAAGCATAAATTGCACTATACTTATATAAAACTTAAAAGAAATTTATATCCTTATTTGTATGTTTGGAGTGATAAATAAATTCAATGTTAGGTCCACAATGTTAAACACTTATTATTAAAATCTCAACTTTCGGTTAAAATTTTTGACATTTTATTAACTGTTGCAAATCTTCATGCCATCCATCGCAATGCTATCAATTTCCTCATTTATAAATTTTTAACAATAAAAATGTAAATATTGACTACTGAGTCTAAAGTGAAAATAATTAATCATGGTACAAACATCTCTCCTATGAGGTTTAAGGATAAGGAAAAACAATCTTAGTGACTGACCTAAATTTAATTACTCTATGGCATTAGAGAATTGTGTTAAAACTTTAGTATCTCTTTACAACTAAAGCTCATGAAATTGTATTGATTTATAAAATATATATTTCATATAAAAGATTTTTATTTTTAATAGTACAATTTTTGCAATGATAAGCTACTTATGGATTTTAATCTAAATTGATTTTTTTTTTCTTTTTTTCCCCCATCTTAAAAATATTGCAAAGACCACTTTTTAGTGTTTGGTGGGGTCTTTAGATGTCATCAATATTTTAGATTAGATTATCTTTTGTGGTCACAGTATTTTTACTCTTTGGGGGGAAAGTTAAAATATATATGTATTTACGTATAGCTTGAAAGTTATTGGTTTTATAAAAAATATGCTTATAAAATATTTGTATTATAAAGAGACCTACATATTTGTAAGAAAAAGTAATTTCATATCTCAAATAGTTAAGGAAATATTATAAAAAAAGATAAGGGCTCTGGTAAATTAAGTCATTTTGTCAAAATATTGAGAGAAACTATTTTGTTTGGAATATTTATAAATCTTTAGAAATTTAATTTAATCAACTACTTAAGTCAATTTATAGAAAAATCGACTTTTTCTCTTTTTGCCCTTCAGTAAACTACCCTTAATTTTAGGGCTAGATATCCAATTCATAAACCCCACGGGGCAACCCAGTGGAAACCCTAGATGCCAAGTTTTAGCCGGTAAAATAGTTTAGGCTCTAGTTGAAGGCACAGAGGGATGGATCAAAAGTCAAAAACGATATTTTATTTGTTCAAGGGGTGGGGTGGGGTGCAAGGTCATGAAACCAAGATTAGTCAAAATCTTCCAGTCACAATACTTTCTCTACCTGTAAGCAAGAAAGTAAATACGCAGCACTACTGTCAGTTATATCTAGTTTTAAACATTCAGCTACAGTGAACCTAATTCATTGGTTCCAACCCATATTCAATATGTGTTAAAAAAAATTAAAACGAAAATTATGATCTTATTACATGCCAAGTTTCTGATTCTATACTTTATATATATGTGTATATATTCATATTTTTCTTTGTTTCACATTATTGATTAAGTTTGTGCCCAAACCTAGATTTGTTTATAAGCTTATTTGTTTTATTTATCTTTGAAAAAGAAATGTGTTGTGCTGTTATTTAAGAACAATAACGCCATAAAAATGTATATCTTATACAAATTTATAATAAATTCTAGGAGGCATGTAAAAGCGTTAGCTAGTCAAATGGTATTGCACAGGAAGCGAGTCTTTCCATGGCTTATTGTATTAAATAATTAAAATTATTTAGAATAGTAAACAGAATCATTTTATAATATCTTTGTTAACTATTAAGACTTTCAAACAATTGATTTATAATAGAAGCAGAATGTTGACTATTCTAAATAATTCTAATTATTTAATACAATAAGCCATGGAAAGACTCCCTTCCTAAAAATCTTCCTGTGCAATACCATTTGACTAGCTAATGCTTTTACATACCTTCCTAGAATTTATTATAAATTTGTACAAGATATATTTTTATGGTGTTATTGTTCTTAAATGACTGCACAACACATTTCTTTTTCAAAGTTGATGACTTGGTGTGGTTTATAGTCACATAAAAATTATTATATTTAAACATAATTATATAATCTCAGGTAAATTATTATTCCATGAAGTGATGCGTAATAATGTTATATAATGTAGAACTGTAACAATAGGGTGAAATAACTTATATTTTGTATATAAGGTGATAAGCAAATCCTTTTTAAAGAATAAAAATAATTATCAGCGAACAGACTAAAAATAATGTACATTTTATGAAGTTTTTTACAAATTTCTTTCGGTTCAGAATACTGTTACATATTTTGTACTACATGGTTTAGCAGGAACTTTATAAACGTATACCAAGTCTGTTCCAAAATGTACACCAACGTGGCCCAAAAATGTTTGCAGCTTGAATAAGGTGTATTATTAATATGAAATAAATATACATGTTAATTAACAATGAAGGCTTAACTATGCTATTTGCACCTACACACATATTATACTGCCCCTCAAGGTCATATAATTATAATACACATTTTTAACCCATTAGGACATAACAATGTGCATCAACGTAGGACTTGTTGATCATAATATCAATGCAGGTGTTGTGCTACTATATTAAACCCACAGAACTTATGATATTCTACCTACCCAACCTTGCAGGTATTATGGTACGGTAGGTACTCTACGTACAGGTACTCTACTCTACCTGCCCTTGCAGGTCTTACGATACGGTACTCTACTCTATGTGCCCTTGCAGGTCTTACGATACTCTACTCTACGTGCCCTTGCAGGTCTTACGATACCTTACTCTACGTGCCCTTGCAGGTCTTACGGTACTCTACTCTACGTGCCCTTGCAGGTCTTACGGTACTCTACTCTACGTGCCCTTGCAGGTCTTACGGTACTCTACTCTACGTGCCCTTGCAGGTCTTACGGTACTCTACTCTACGTGCCCTTGCAGGTCTTACGGTACTCTACTCTACGTGCCCTTGCAGGTCTTACGGTACTCTACTCTACGTGCCCTTGCAGGTCTTACGGTACTCTACTCTACGTGCCCTTGCAGGTCTTACGGTACTCTACTCTACGTGCCCTTGCAGGTCTTACGGTACTCTACTCTACGTGCCCTTGCAGGTCTTACGGTACTCTACTCTACGTGCCCTTGCAGGTCTTACGGTACTCTACTCTACGTGCCCTTGCAGGTCTTACGGTACTCTACTCTACGTGCCCTTGCAGGTCTTACGGTACTCTACTCTACGTGCCCTTGCAGGTCTTACGGTACTCTACTCTACGTGCCCTTGCAGGTCTTACGGTACTCTACTCTACGTGCCCTTGCAGGTCTTACGGTACTCTACTCTACGTGCCCTTGCAGGTCTTACGGTACTCTACTCTACGTGCCCTTGCAGGTCTTGCGGTACTCTACTCTATACGTGCCCTTGCAGGTCTTGCGGTACTCTACTCTATACGTGCCCTTGCAGGTCTTGCGGTACTCTACTCTATACGTGCCCTTGCAGGTCTTGCGGTACTCTACTCTATACGTGCCCTTGCAGGTCTTGCGGTACTCTACTCTATACGTGCCCTTGCAGGTCTTGCGGTACTCTACTCTATACGTGCCCTTGCAGGTCTTGCGGTACTCTACTCTATACGTGCCCTTGCAGGTCTTGCGGTACTCTACTCTATACGTGCCCTTGCAGGTCTTGCGGTACTCTACTCTATACGTGCCCTTGCAGGTCTTGCGGTACTCTACTCTATACGTGCCCTTGCAGGTCTTGCGGTACTCTACTCTATACGTGCCCTTGCAGGTCTTGCGGTACTCTACTCTATACGTGCCCTTGCAGGTCTTGCGGTACTCTACTCTATACGTGCCCTTGCAGGTCTTGCGGTACTCTACTCTATACGTGCCCTTGCAGGTCTTGCGGTACTCTACTCTATACGTGCCCTTGCAGGTCTTATGATACGGTAGATTTACTAATATATCGAATTAAATAAAAGGTCAAATGTGATATGCTATTTACAGATTAAAATTAAAATTTTGAACAATTATTGTGCCTCGGAAATCTTCATTACTACCCTTCGAATAATTTAATTATAGAATGATTACTTCCCTTTGAACAAACCGAAGAAGCCAAGGTCCAATTTAAAACAGCTATAATTGTTCACTGTGTGAAAAAGGGGATGGGGCGGGGGTAGATGGATTAAGTACAGATTTATTTTTTAAGTTAGATGCACATTTTCTTGCCTGCCCTGGAAGGGAATGGTGTGATTATGAATGTATGTAACATCTGTATGACATCAATATGGTATATATCTACTAATGTTTTCACCCAAAAATATATTACATCAATATGCACCAGAAAGTTTATAGATTTTTGAGTGCTGAAAAAAAAATGCTAAACTGTTAAACACACATTCCTAAATTCAAATCCAAAACACTAGCGACTTAAAATATTCAACAAAGTAAATTTTATTCACAGTATACAAACATAATAATATTATCCCCAAAACTGAATTTCATTGATATCATGAAATATTTATCATCTCAAATCATGTTTCTATTAGGTATTGAAATCTTTAGATTAAGGGTTCCCTGAAGTATATCAATAGTAGTAAGGGTAAATTGTTATTGAGCCACTTGGTACTCACTGATATATACTAGTGGTATGTAATAAATGTACATGGGAATTAGCTAGGTTAAAAAAACTAGTGATATAACAGGGCGTCCAGCGACCTTGAAGAGTTGGAATTTTTTTTATCATATTTCTGGAATTTTCACAGTATATTCACTTACAAATGTCAAAATAATATTTTTCTCCCTTTAATACACACCACAAATCTTTTAACAGTTTTCTTAGTCGAGCATAATAATATAGATTCTCAAAGTCAACATTGTGATTTTCATAGCTTATGTTGAGTCATGACTATGCACATGTGTGAGAATTATATCAGGTTATAGAAAGACTAAAATAAGTGTTTTGCATATGATTAATAATAAATAAAGAACATATCCCTTGTGTTTAAGAGTTGAAATAATTGGCCCTTTAATATTTCCTAAATCATGGTGGCTACAGACAGGGGAAACCTGGAAAAGTCAGGGAATTTTTGGATGACAGGGAATTTAACTAAAAATAACAAAGTCAGGGAATTAAAAAAAAATATGTCTAAAATATCCCATTAATTTCACAGCTTAAGTTAATAATACCTAAATAAAAAACATTTTAATCTTTAAAATAACTGATAAAATGGTTTATGTTTAATAGATACAAACTTTTTTTTAATGTGTGATCAATAATAAATAAACAAAAGTCATCATCCACCATTAAAATTGGAAAAAAGTAGTCAGGTAAAATTGAAAAATATTGCTTGGAAAAGTCAGGGAATTTTGTAAAATATGTCTTGTAGCCACCCTGTAAATGTAACAATAAAAAAGCTTACAATCTTATTTAAATATCAGGGTAAGTGATAAAATACTTTAGATTTGAATATCTGAATCAATTATGTCTCTTGAAAACGTTACTTTGAATAAAACACAACTACTACACATAATATTTTGTATTATAAGAATGTACAATTATTTCAATGAATACAATTATAATAAGATCTGAATACTACGTAGGCAATGTTTTATTAAATACATAAAAAATATATGATTATATAGTCAATGTTAAAAAAAATCTTTCAAACTTTGTCCTATTTGTGTTTAGTTAATTAGGAAAGTAAACTTTATAAAGGATATGAAAAAAGAATAATCTATTTATTAATGTTGCAAAATAATTAAATCATTTTGTAATTTTAATTCGAATAATTTTTGGCTGATATTCGATTGTAAACTATACAACCACTTGTATTAAATTAGTCTTAGAATAATTGGAAAGCACAAGGTCGATTATTGTTTAGCAATCGAGACAATTTATTGAAAATTACTTGTATATAGATAGTCTGAAAACATTCATAATCGTAAGGTAGATTTTCCTCAGCACTTCTGGCAAGGGAGTGGTAATAGAACGGCCTCGCATCAAGTCAGCTACTGTTTCCATTTGAATAATTTTGAAAGTCTCAATTAAAAAATTATGTATTGATAGCACTTTCACAAAATATCTTCCGAATATTGCTTCAAAATGGTGACCGATGGATGTAAATTATGTGATTGATCATGCCGCATACAAGTTCTTAACAATGGTTCACCAACGCAGTGGATAAAAAAATATTTTATTTTGTTAAATAATTTGAAATACAATAAAGTAATCATAAAATAATTGAAGAAAAAGTGATGGTATTTTCTCTTTTACAAATAAATACAATGCGTGTATTAAAATGTACTAATGTATGCACTATATTACATATTATAGATAACATTCCAAAATGAGGGCTTAGTATTTTAAATTATGTATAAAAGATTGTTTAGGATTGGATAAAAATAAATGATATAAAGTAATTAAATGGTTTGAGGATTTAATGTAAAATATAACATTTTATATTATTTTTAATGTAAAATATAACATGTAATTAAAAACTTATAATTTATAATAGAACAGATCTCCAAAAATTAAGTAGCCCCTTCATCTATAGGACTCCAATAGATTACTTGCATCACATTTTTTTATATATACTATAATACCAAACGTTCAAATGTATTGATGGTTTGAAATAATTAAGGACATTTAGTACATCATTAGTTTAAATATGGAAAAAGAATTAACTACCCAAACCACTCAAAATACAATACTAAGGTGTAATATATAACACATTTATCAAGTATACAAACTATGGAAATATAGATTTAAGTAATTCCTGATGTATAGCCATAATAATTTGGATTGTAATTAACATAAATCCAAACTAATAGTGTAAAACGCTATGGCATCAAATACAATACAAAACAAAAAGATTTTTATCAAATAATCAACATTATTATGATTAATGATATGTAACAAGAATTTTGTAAGTTAATGTTTAATACCATGAAGTACAAGTTATTGTTTTATGATAGAAAAAAAATATGGCGTACCTACATAGTTATAATCCCAGCATGTTTATAGTACAAATACATCATTAAATAAAATTTGAAAAATATTTTTAGTCCACTCAAATCATTTAAATACAGTACAAAATTGTAATTTATTAAACAAATTAAATTAATGGCAAGGGTAATAGTAAATTGATGTTAAAATCACTTGGTCATATCAAAT
>CABFOW010002143.1:0-26668 GCA_902141385.1 Timema californicum
TACCTTCCGACACTACTATACCTGCTGACACTACATTACCTTCCGACACTTCTACTATACCTGCTGACACTACATTACCTTCTGACACTACTATACCTTCTGACACTACTATACCTGCTGTCACTACAACGATAATTTCTGACACTACTACAGTTATGAATCTGTCCACTCCAGAAAGCAGTAAGTTCTTCACCTACGATACAACTATAACAGATCAAATCAACACAACAGTTAATTCAACATTATATCCTTTTGTTTGTGATTTTGCTGGAAGATTTAGTGATCCTAATGGAAATTGTTCAATTTACTATTTGTGTGTTGAAACTTCATCGAATCTCTTATATATGCCGTTTGTTTGTCCTTCTGGTAGCGAATTCAGCTCTCATTCACTCAAATGTACTACTCCAGACAAAGCTAATTGTAGCACTTCCTTGTTATCAAATGTACAAACTGAAGATACTACTCTGACTACTAGTGAACAATTATCTTCTTATACTTTCACGTGTCCATCTGCCGGGAAGTTCCGAGATCTTTTTAATTGCTCTATTTATTATATTTGCATTAATACTATTTCTGGTTTCCAATCAATGGAATTAGTTTGTCCTTATGGGAGTGAATTTAGTGTTCTTCTTGAAAAATGTACACCTATTAATGATGCCAATTGCAGTATTCTATCGAGCCCTAGTCCAATTGGGGAGACCACAATTTTAAATGAAATAAGCAGTACACCAGCGTCTTATCAATGTTTTGAACAAGGCACGTTTTCAGTAGATTACAATGGTTCGATCTACTACCTGTGTATCAATACTTCTTTCGGTTTATTGCCTATGAAACTTGTCTGCCCAAACGGAAGCCAATTCAGCAAAGAACTGGAGAAATGTACCCAAACCCTGGGTGCTGATTGTAGTGGTGCTTTGAGAACCACCACGACGGCACTTTCCCTGACTACTCTCAGTTCTACAGGATATGCTGTGACCACAGACTCAATCTTCATCTGTACAACCAAAGGGCGATTTCGCGATCGTCTCGGTAACAATTCTATCTATCATCTATGTATCAGTACTTCTAATGGGTTTGTTTCAATGACTCTATCCTGCCCCGACGGAAATGAGTTCAATGAATCTCTACAGCAATGCGCCGACCTCTCTAGTGACATTCAAAGTTCTGTTGCATCCACTAAGATGACCGAAACTTCGACGATAATATCAGAGAGAGAGATTGATTCACCCCTCTTCGTGTGTGACGCACCCGGAAAGTTCTCCGATCCTACCAACTGCTCCGCGTACTACATATGTTCACCAAGATTGAACGGAGGGTATTACACGGCTCGATTCTATTGCCCTCCCGTTGCGTTGTTCAACCCGGCCACGTTATTGTGCACCATTGCCGACAAAGTGACGTGCAACCTTTTAGCGAGCACAGCAACTGAAACTTCATCTAGAGATACCCCCACCACTGAAACATCCCCTTTCTCGATCTCTACTCTGAGCCCTGTTTCTGCAACCTCAGAGTTTATCTGCACAGAAAGTGGAATGTTCGACGACCCTACAGATTGCACAGCCTACTATCTGTGTTCCGCTAAAGGCTCCGGTGGTTTCTACCAATCACGATACGTTTGTCCTCTTTCTTCTCGGTTCAACCCCGACACAGGAAGGTGTACTGTAGCAATCGGAGTCAACTGTACAGATAGCCCCACTACGCTCGTATCCTCAACGGAATCGACGAACTCTGCGATAATCAGCCCGTCGATTGTGTCGGCGACCCCTGCGTCCTCGGCTTCAACGACGGTCGTAAGTGGGATATTCTTCTGCGCGACAGAAGGAACGTTCCCGGACATAACCAACTGCTCGAACTACTTTATGTGTTCTTCAAGGTCCGAAGGTGGCTTTTATCAGAGGCTCTACACCTGCCCAAAAACGTCATTGTTTAGCAGCTATACGCTGAGATGCACTGTCGCCAGTTCTGTCACCTGTAGACCAATCGGTTGAACTTTGAGGACCTATATGGTGCATATGTTCTCATTTTGGAAGCTAGATTCATAGGACGATTCAGATCTACTATAGAACATTTGAGTATTTCCACGTAGAATACGTGTCTTTAGAACGATACCATGTTTTCAAATGTAACTATTTTACAGTCTATCCATATATTTACCCTGAAAGGTAGCAAGATTATATTGACGGTGCTCTATGGCGGGGCATATAGAAGAGGGTTGTGGTATAATTTGCTAAGAGGTGACCTGGCGGTCTAGGGGAAAGGTGTCGGACTTCTGTGTTGGGAGTCCGGGGTTCAATCCTCGGTCCCGGCACAGATTTATCGGATTACCAAACCCTTCCTTCACCTCTGACAAGACATCTTGTGAATAGTGGGGAACGCCAGGCCTCCACCGTGGTTCGGATCCCACGTTAAACTGTAGTTCCTCCATTTTATCTCACAATCACCCTACCATCACCCATTAGCGTAAGTGCGTATAACCCGAACGGGTAGTAAGACGCGGTGCTAATAATAGTAATAATAATAATTTGTTAAGCTAAGACTGCTTGCTACCTCTCAGGGTGGATAGAGGGTAAATATTGTTTTGCTAACATATATTTACAAGCATGAAAACAAAAATCATTGTTCACTATTGGTTCATATAATATGAAGGGAGCAAGTAAAATAAATATAATATCATTTATTTATTTTAATAAATAGTGACTAGCATATTTTATAACAAATAATATATAATTTATATAAATAATGCGTAATATGTGGTCACATCACACGAATAAAAAGTTACCAATAGTTATCAGGCGTAAGTACTTAGATTTAAACAAAACGTCATAAAAAAAAAGTTTTAAATTAGAGACTTTGATCTCTTAATTAGCGTTATGTAACTCAATTATTTAGAAATAAACCAAAGAATGAGGAAAAAACACATGTATGTACTTCATCTTATATTTGAAAGAAATATTTAATTTGTATTGACATCAATGCCAGAATTAACACTTATTGGTAAGAATCCATAATAATAATAATAATAATAATAATAATAATAATAATAATAATAATTGAGTGATAAACTTGGTTGTACCAGTCAAATGAAGTCTATTGTTTAGGAACACGCGTGTGTGTCGATAGAACTCGGGAAGAATAAGCTTAAACAATTATGTAAGATACGTACAGTAGCCCCGTGGCTTCTTTGGTGCTGACTGACAGCTCACAGCTGACTTCTGACAGTCAACATTAAGGTATATACCTACACGTTGACTGTCAGAAGTGACAGCTGCTAAACACATGTTTTTTGCAGATCATATGGTTCGGCGTAGGTATACATAATTTGGTCTGGTACCTTTTCAAAGCTGTCGGTCAGCACCAAAGAAGCCACGGGGCTACTGTAACAATGCTTAACATTAACTTTACTTGAGTCTGTATAAGACCTTATATTTCCGTGCTGTCACAGAAAATACGTATTATTCCAGGTAACACTCCAAATTAACTTGCCTATAACTTGTTATTACTAAAAGTTATCTCAAACTTTAAAGTTTGGCCATCATCTGACACCAAAGAAAATCACTGGCATACTTTGTAAATCCGTCCCGAGTAGGTTGGCGAGTAGGCAGTTATCAGAAAACAACCGGAATATACCTACATCGGGATTTATTATATCCCCATCATGCCTACAACCAAAATATGGCATTACATCATGTAATATTTAAAAAAACATTTTAAGAATATGTAATTAAATTGTGGAATCGACACGTTTACAAAATATTGATAAGTAATTTTTTTTTAAAGGTTCAATTAGGATTAGTTAATCATAGTGATGAAGTTATGTGTGTTTTTGACATCTAATAAAGCTGATTAAATAAGAGTCTCAGCCGAATTCAGACTATGCTGACGTTTCGTGTCATCACGCATCAACATATCACAACACAACACATCACATATGTGATTACACTGCTCTGATGTGTGTGGTGTATTTGGTCGTTTGGAGATGAATTGTTGTCACGTGACTTCTTGATTCTTATCAGAGCATAACATTTTGTGTACGATTCATTTAAACAAATCTTTAAGTGACGGTACTAAAATGGATGAGAGACTATTAGCAGAACTTGATGAACTTGATGAAGAGAAGGATGTTGTAGCCGCCATTAGTATGTTATTTGCTGAAACTTGATGAAGAGGGAGATTGTATCCGTCATTAGTATGTTACTTGCCGAAACTTGATGAAGAGGGAGATTGCAGCCACCATTAGTATGTTACTTGCTGAACTTGATGAAGAGGGAGATTGTAGCCGCCATTAGTATGTTACTTGCTGAACTTGATGAAGAGGGAGATTGTAGCCATCATTAGTATGTTACTTGCTGAACTTGATGAAGAGGAAGATTGTAGCCACCATTAATATGTTACTTGCTGAACTTGATGAAGAGGGAGATTGTAACCACCATTAGTATGTTACTTGCTGAACTTGATGAAGAGGGAGATTGCAGCCACCATTAGTATGTTACTTGCTGAACTTGATGAAGAGGAAGATTGTAGCCACCATTAGTATGTTACTTGCTGAACTTGATGAAGAGGGAGATTGTAGCCGTCATTAGTATGTTACTTGCTGAACTTGATGCAGAGGGAGATTGTAGCCACCATTAGTATGTTACTTGCTGAACTTGATGAAGTGGGAGATTGTAGCCGTCATTAGTATGTTACTTGCTGAACTTGATGAAGAGGGAGATTGTAGCCACAATTAGTATGTTACTTGCTGAACTTGATGAAGAGGGAGATTGTAGCCGCCATTAGTATGTTACTTGCTGAACTTGATGAAGAGGGAGATTGTAGCCGTCATTAGTATGTTACTTGCTGAACTTGATGAAGAGGGAGATTGTAGCCGCCATTAGTATGTTACTTGCTGAACTTGATGAAGAGGGAGATAGTAGCCGCCATTAGTATGTTACTTGCTGAACTTGATGAAGAGGAGGATGTTGTAGCCACCATTAGTATGTTACTTGCACTGGAACACACGGGAGAGTGACTACATTCCATAAATGCCGAGAGGGGTGAATTTGGCGAATGTCATACTTTATGGCCGAAGCTTTTGAAAGATGCAGAGCGTTTCAAAATGTACACTAGAAGGTTAATAAAGGAATTTTCTACCCTGCAATATCGTTCACGTTCTGACGCTTCAACGCTTCTGACGAGAATCTGGATGTCTAGATCTTGGGTGATGCATGTCACGACATATTAACAGCCATTCTGGCGTCAGATAGCACACGTCACAGCACATCAGGGCAGTGTGAGTATTGTAATATATTTTTGGGATTTTTTTTCAATAAACCATTATAATACAATGTATTAACACGAAACGTAGGCTAAACAATGTTCATAATATGAAATTAAAATATTGTAATTAATGATTATTTTATCTTTAAATAATTTCAATATTCGGGTACCAATAGCAGAAGATTGGATTGACGGAATCAGTTTAGTGCAAATATATTTTCCTCTCTTAGAAGTTAGTAATGGATGTCCTATATTTGGTTTTCATGGTCCAATTCCAATATCTTGTGACGTAGGGCAACCATGTATTTGAGTTTACTTACCAACAATTGAGGTATAACAATGCAATAGACAGACAAAGCACTTTGTGACTAAGTCTAGAAACGTTTTAGGATATCTTGATTGTTAAAGAATTAATCACCCAAAATGTAAATAAATTAACATATGTATGATATGTAATTACATAAACATAAGTGTAAACATAAAGCTGAATCATCACCAGGAAAAATTAGGGAAATTTAAAATAATATTTAGAATACTGCACTGTATTCACTCACAGAGTCACGTGTTAAGATTTATAGTATTTGTTTGTACGATTGTTATCAGATAGACAGATATACAATAATTCAGTGGGGTGTATATTTTTAACTGACACTATGTAACAAAATAATTTATATTACTTAATTTATGGTTATTATATTGTTAGTTTAACTAATGTATATTTTTCTCTCGCGGTATTATTTCTAATTATTGCTCTTTAGCATGTAAAATAACAATTTTTATAAAATTTAATGCCGGGAGCTGTATATTTACGACGGATCACTACACTGATATCTACTGGAGAAATGTCTAAGCTGAAGCAAGCAAACATGAAGTTAATGTAACTTGTTAAGAAGAGATTGTGTAGTGTGAAATACTAAAATTATTGGTAGCTAATTAATATTATAGCAGTAGAATATTCTGATAGTTCGCTTCAAGCTCTAACATTAGCCTAGTCGAATGTTATTTCGTATTACTTACCTGATATTATCTAGTCATTAGGTCGTAGAAAGAGCGCAATACAGTGAGTAATGAGAATATACTTTCTTCTGTCTGTCCGTGTACTTTACTGTGTGAGACATCTGCAGGCCTGAAATTGAAGCAATTGATAACATAACGGTACTTAGAATACAAGGTAGGGTCCATGCGCTCCTCCCCTCCAGCCCCACCTCGGTGACACGTCACGTGGTGCCCACTGGCCGCACCACTGCCTGCTAGCTGCATCTTCCCCTCCAGCCCCACCTCGGTGACACGTCACACGGTGCCCACTGGCCGCACCACTGCCTGCTAGCTGCCTCTTCCCCTCCAGCCCTACCTCGGTGACACGTCACGTGGTGCCCACTGCCTGCTAGCTGCATCTTCCCCTCCAGCCCTACCTCGGTGACACGTCACGTGGTGCCCACTGTCTGCTAGCTGCCTCTTCCCCTCCAGCCCTACCTCGGTGACACGTCACACGGTGCCCACTGCCTGCTAGCTGCCTCTTCCCCTCCAGCCCTACCTCGGTGACACGTCACGTGGTGCCCACTGCCTGCTAGCTGCCTCTTCCCCTCCAGCCCTACCTCGGTGACACGTCACGTGGTGCCCACTGCCTGCTAGCTGCATCTTCCCCTCCAGCCCTACCTCGGTGACACGTCACGTGGTGCCCACTGCCTGCTAGCTGCCTCTTCCCCTCCAGCCCTACCTCGGTGACACGTCACACGGTGCCCACTGTCTGCTAGCTGCCTCTTCCCCTCCAGCCCTACCTCGGTGACACGTCACACGGTGCCCACTGTCTGCTAGCTGCCTCTTCCCCTCCAGCCCTACCTCGGTGACACGTCACACGGTGCCCACTGCCAGCTAGCTGCCTCTTCCCCTCCAGCCCTACCTCGGTGACACGTCACACGGTGCCCACTGGTCGCGCTAATCCGTTACTATCATACTACCTGCTCTTTTCCAACGTTCACCCATTGTTTTAGCAATTCCCTTTCTGTTGGAAATGGATGTAATCATACCCCAGATTCTTGAGTGGTTATTACACCCAGCGACAACACAACAAGGCATCACTACTACTAGTTAATATCACACGACACACAGTTGACAAATGTTTCAAAATTGAGCCGTCAACCAGTAGCACACCTGGGGGGGGGGTTTGTGAACAGTAGGGATGTTGACGCTTCCCCCCCCCCTCCAAGACCTCAAATTAATCTTAAAAAATTTGCCAAGAGAGGATCACTTCATATATCTTCTAGAGGCATCCCATTTCCGAAAATTTACCAGATTAGAGCCATACCAAATGGCTTCCAGGGCATCAATTAAAAAAACCTCTGAGGAAGACTACTTTAGATACATTTTATAGAAAACTATTTTTTTTATTATTATTTCTGGTTAGCAACTAATCTGAAAAATGTCTAGAATGATCTTAATTTTTAATACTTCATACGGGAGACCCTTCTAAATAGATTCTAGGGGGATCACTATTTCTTGTAACATTATCCAGTAAAGGATCCTTAGAATACCCTTTGGGTTGGAGGACAGAACTTCTTATTTTTTTATAACAGCCCCTTTCCCCTATAAAAATAGGATTCCACCACCACCACGGATTCTTCTCTTAGAGTAAAACACTAAAGGTGTCCACGTTAGTGTTGAAAATATTATGGAAACCCCACCATTACCCACGTTTAAAGGGCCCCAAAAATTACTAATTGAAAAAAGTACTGGAAAAACAGCTTTGATATATTGTATCCAAAATATATAACGGTAGTTCAAATTCCTTAAATATATTTTCTGAGCCTTTTAACTACGGTTATATTCTGCATAAATGTAAACACGTTTTAATCTTGAAGGTGGCTAACATTTAATATAGATCTAGAATAGCACATACGGCTAGGTGTAAGAGAGAGAAACACATTACAACAAATGTAATACGTTTTCACTATTTCAATCTCAATGTTGCTTCTTAAAAATATGGTTAAAACATGGATATGGCGCGCTAAAACCTTTACTTCTGTACTCTTTGGGTAGAATTGGTCAGAAAACGTACGATAAGAGTATTTCTAACGTGTCCTTCATAGTTTTGTTTTTAAAGGAATAAAACAATCTAGTTGCGTTCAATTTAAGAACAATGACACCATAAAGGAACTGTTAATCACATTACAGCCGTATCCTACTGTGTTTGTTTTACGGCTAGTAAGACTTATTTACACAATTAATTCTCTTTTTTAGATCTTGTTTAGATGGTAAGCATATGTACTAATTACGCTAATGAGTCAAGGATAAGGAAGGTTGAAATAAAGAGGTAGTTCACTCGGATTTGCGTGTAGGGAGAGTGGAAAACCGCCCTCAGTAAATCCAGACGGGAATCGAACCCGGATCTTCCTTTGTTGGTTGTCTAGTCTATTGCGAGAGTGAAGCCTTAGACCAAACAGCCCCGCCACCAACATCATTAATTGGCATTCCATTTGATTTAATGCGGCAGTGGAACTAATTAACACAACACTGCTAATTATCACGACTTGTGAATGTGGGGAATGCCAGGCCTCTCCACCGTGGTTCGGATCCCACGTTAAACTGTAGGTCCTTCATTTCAACTCACAATCACCCTACCATTACACATTAGCGTAAGTGCGTATAACCCGAACGGGTAGTAAGACTCGGTGCTAATAATTATAATTATAATAATGAAAATAATAATATGTATTGAAAATATTATATATGGTTTTGAAAATATCGTATCTAATAATTATTTCAATATTGTATGACTGTTAAACTTTAATATACGAGTATATTATGATATCTAAAATTTATATATTTTTTTCATAAAACTTAAATAATACAATGTAATTGATTACTATATAATTATAGGCCTTATTTGTGTAGCATAATTATCTACCCTACATATGAAAATAGTATGCAACATAATGTGTTAAATATGTATGATATTTGCGAATAGTTTGTATAGTATTTGTTTGAATATTTTTAAAATGTGTTGTTAACAGTATTTTTATATACTTGTATACTGTACAGTAATTATTATATAATGTGTTTTTATTAGTATGTTGTAAAGTTATATACTTATATGCTGTACCATAAATACGATATCATTTTTTTGCTAATTATATGTATACTTGTGTACTGTTTCTTAAATAGTATATAATGTGTTGCGAATTGTGTATATTATACTTTTTTTTACTCCATCAGCTGGAACTCGAAAGTTCATTGTCACATTTAAAAAAGTATGTCATCCATCTCTATCTTGGTATATTTTATTAAACATGAGAATATCCTCTGTAATATATGCTACAACTGATATGTATAGTAAATTATATAAATGTGTTTACTGTGTGTTAAAAATACTATGTTACTATCTATTAATATTATGTTTACTATCTATTAATATTATGTTTACTATCTATTAATATTATGTCTACTATCTATTAATATTATGTTTATTATCTATTAATACTATAGTTTACTATCTATCTATTAATATTATGTTTACTATTTATTAATATTATGTTTACTATCTATTAATATTATGTTTACTATCTATTAATATTATGTTTACTATCAATTAATATTATGTTTACTATTTATTAATATTATGTTTACTATTTATTAATATTATGTTTACTATTTATTAATATTATGTTTACTATCTATTAATATTATGTTTATTATCTATTAATATTATGTTTACTATCTATTAATATTATGTCTACTATCTATTAATATTATGTTTATTATCTATTAATACTATAGTTTACTATCTATCTATTAATATTATGTTTACTATTTATTAATACTATGTCTTTAAACAATGATCGTTGATTATTCGTCTTATATTATACTCGATTGTAAATTATTTATAGTTTTTGTTTTATTAAAATCCAAAGATACTGTGTTTATTTTGTTTGTGGCTTTACTGTGTTGATTTTAATCGCCTCTCTTCTTATACCACCTGTCCAATGAGAGGCCTTCTCTCTCCTGATTGGCCAGGTGGGGTTTTTCCACCTTCTTCTTATTTGCCATTAATTAATAATAATAATAATATTTACCCGCCTCGGTGGCGTAGTTGGCTAACGCGCTGGTCGTGTTGAGCTCGACAGCTGAGTACGGGGAGAGCGAGGTTCGAATCTCAATCGGGTGAACTGGGGGTGGTTTTTCCTAAATGGTTTTCCACCCTCCCTCCACGCAAATGCGGATTCACTTCCTCTAATTCAACCTTCCCAATTCCTAATCCCTTAGCGTAATTAGTAATTAAAGCGTATAGCCCGGATGGGTAGTAAGACGCGGTACTAATAATAATAATAATAATAATAATACTTAGTACCGCGTCTTACTACCCGTTGAGGTTATACGCCTATGTACTGTTTGCACTAATGGGTTAGGCATTGGAAAGGTTGATTATAGAGGAAGTGAACCCACATTTGGGTGGAGGGAGAGTGGAAGACCACTTAGGGGAAACTCCTCCTCCACCCCTCAGTTCTGCCAACCGAGATTTGAACCTCGATCTCCCCGTCCTCGGCTATAAATCTCAACACGAATCTAACGCGTTAGCTAGCTACACCACCGAGGTACGTTATTTGCCATTACTAGCACCGCGTCTTACTACCCGTTCGGGTTATACGCACTTACGCTAATGTGTAATGGTAGGGTGATTGTGAGATGAAATGGAGGACCTATATTTTAACGTGGAATCCGAACCACGGTGGAGGCCTGGCATTCTCCACATTCACAAGATGTCTTGTCAGAGGTGAAGGAAGGGTTTTGGTAATCAGATAAATCTGTGCCGGGACCGAGGATTGAACCCCGGCCGCCAGCATAGAAGTCTGACACCTTACCCCCTAGACAGCCAGGTCACCTTAATTTTATTAGGAATTGTATTTTAAATGTAAATAATGTCTAGATTATACTTTGTTTCCTTTGTTTATTATGTAAGTTATACGATTTTCAAAGGTCTAAATTTTATAAGTTTAAATTGTAATCGATAAAACGTTATCAGAAAGTTTATCAGATAAAATGTGCGGTTCTAGGACTTCTTGTTTGGCCCTTCATTAATATGAGTGTGAGTGTGAGTGTGTGGGTTTGCTCACAAGTGAGTGATCGGACATCCCTCTACGTTTGCCGTCAGTAATTCCGACGAGTTCCTCGCTGTATCGATCATAGTCTACTCAACAAAGACAAGCAAGCCGGGAGGTGAAGTTAGTTTGTTTGTTTGTTTGTTGTGGCAGCGGAGGGGAAGGAGGGGAAATACAAAGAGGATACTGGTACAAGAAACTTTCGTTTATCAAAACTAGCCGCCATCATACCTAAAGGAGAAGATTTGATATCTGTTTGGGAGGGTGTCTACCCTGTGTATACTTGTAATTTGGGTTGAAGTATTTGTCTGGTGAAATAAAAGAGTCCCAGGTGAGTTTGTCATAAAAAGAAAAGAAGTAGCTTTATGAAATTTGGTAGTCTCTCTCTCTCACCCAATTGTAAAATAATGTTATAGGGTCTGTTTTTTTTTATCAGCTCAGGATAGTATTATGATGTTTTAAATCAATAGCGTAAAGTACTGTTGAGTAAAAATAAAATACTTCTAGGTGACCTGGCGGTCTAAGGGTAAGGTGTCAGACTTCTGTGTTGGAGGTCCGGGGTTCAATCCTCGGTCCCGGCACAGATTTATCTGATTACCAAACCCTTCCTTCACCTCTGACAAGACATCTTGTGAATGTGGGGAATGCCAGGCCTCCACCGTGGTTCGGATTCCACGTTAAACTGAAGGTCCTCCATTTCATCTCACAATCACCCTACCATTACACATTAGCGTAAGTGCGTACAACCCGAACGGGTAGTAAGACGCGGTGCTAATAATAATAATAATAATAATAATAATAATAATACTATTTTTATTGTTGGTAGCACAACAATGCCGGATGGGTTCGGTGGAAACACGAGTTTATGTATTGTAAAATAATATTTACTTTTGGGTGTCCGATTGGCTCACTCTGCATTTATTCTCCCCCTTTTTTTTAAAATGTTATAACTTTGTATGCCTGCCTTTGTCCTGGACGATGGGAAGGGGCTACGAAACATAAACTAAGTGATGAGAAATCACTCTCCCATCTGGAAGCTTCTATTTCAGGTATCTGCCACATCGCGCTGTCTCTCTCTTGCTACGGACAGACAGGTATGTTCAAAGAAAGGGATGACGCGGCGTTGCTAAAAAGAAATGTTTTCTACGAGGAATCGTACTGATTGAGGTCTTTGTAACGGCCCGTCTACAACCAAACGCGCCCGCTAGTCTGGGGGAGGGGCGGGGGGAGATGAACATTGTCCATCTCTTGCTTTTAGCCAGTAAAAAAACAAAAAGGGGTGGACTAATAAATTCAAATAATATAAAGTTATTTGGTCTATGACAACAGCTCTTGGAAATGTATAGAAATTAATACAGGATTTTCGATTAAAATCATCTATATTTAACCATTTAAATATGTTTAGAATATTTATTAATAATATTTTAATATTTAGCACCGCGTCTTACTAACCGTTCGGGTTATACGCTTTCTAATGGATTAGGAGTTGGGAAGGTTGAATTAGAGGAGGTGATCCCGCATTTGCGTGGAGGGAGAGTGGAAAATCATTTAGGAAAAACCACCCCTAGTTCACCCGACCGAGATTCGAACCTCGATCTCCCCGTCCTACAGCGGTCGAGCTCATCACGACAAGCGCGTTAGCTAACTACGCCACCGAGGTGGGTTTTAATATTTATTTCTTATTTGAAAACGTTAATATGAATTTGACTGTTATAGTCATGTTTGCTGTTTGTTTCATTTGGTTTAAGTTACGTCTTGCGAATTATCATTGTAGACAGTAATCTGTTTTGTATTTAAGAGAAGCGTAATTACGAGTGCGATTGTGTGTCCGACAAGCGGGTATGTTGGTTGTAGAACGGGCGAATCACTCTTGTCGGTGAAGAATCGTATTCTAATTCAATAATAAAACCTCTCGCCTCACAAACTCCGAACGGGCCAAGAAGTGTTGGGATTTTTAAATATTTTATTTTTAATTCAATATAGTTAACACACTTTCCTTGCAACTTTCGGACGGGTAGGACGCTTACCGCTGTGTCTAGGTCATATGTTCTTTTTATCTAATTAATCTTATATAACTAAAAGTTATTTCTTATACTTCATACGGTAAACTCGTGTCGTATTGTTGGTTGAGTATTCCGTTACAGCTTTATCTAGATAGTATTATTATTATTATTATTATTATTATTATTATTAGCGCCGCGTCTTACTACCCGTTCGGGTTATACGCACTTACGCTAATGTGTAGTGGTAAGGTGATTGTGAGATGAAATGAAGGACCTACAGTTTAACGTGGGATCCGAACCACGGTGGAGGCCTGGCATTCCCCACATTCACAAGATGTATTGTCAGAGGTGAAGGAAGGGTTTGTTAATCAGATAAATCTGTGCCGGGACCGGGGATTGAACCCCGGCCGCCAGCACAGAAGTCTGACACCTTACCCTTAGACCGCCAGGTCACCCATTTTTATTGATTGAAATCAAGTCTGGTGGCTTCATTACTTTCCATAACAAGTGCGCACGATAGCAAACGACTCTAGAAATGAAAGAATACACAACACTCAAGATATAAAGAATATGTAAAACATACATACACATATAATTTGATCGGCAATTACGGGTGAGCTATCGGCACCGGTTGAAAGATCCATATAAACCTTCCCATGGCTATCTTTCAGGTGTTAAAACTATTGTTTCAACACTAGCCTAGCACTGTTGACTGTCATCAATGGGGCGGGTATGATTACCAAACCCTTCCTTCACCTCTGACAAGACATCTTGTGAATGTGGGGAATGCCAGGTCTCCACCGTGGTTCGGATCCCACGTTAAACTGTAGGTCCTCCATTTCATCTCACAATCACCCTACCATTACACATTAGCGTAAGTGCGTATAACCCGAACGGGTAGTAAGACGCGGTGCTAGTAATAATAATAATAATAATAATAAGTTAACAAAACAAAGTTTTAGGGTTGATAAAGATATTTAATATNTTTTTCCTACCAATATCCTACTATATAGTAGATTTATGGTAGGGAAAAAGGCCTTTCAGAAGTCAATTCCTACCGTGAATGGCACATAGAAAGGCATTCTTGTTAAGCTTCTTGAAGTCAGTAAAGAACTTGAGCTCCTCAATTGATTCTCTTGGCATTTAGGAACCTTTAGATCCCAGCGTTCTGATGATACTTTTTTTTTTGAAGAGGCTTAAAGCAAAACTTTAGAGACATGTGTAGAAAAAGAATATTAAAATACCAGAAGTTACACAAAGGCCAGTAGCCTGATGCTTAGACAACAGCTAAGAAAACAAATTAGTTTCAAGATTAATAAAGTAAAATGAAATTAATTTATACTAACGTGTCAATTCCCTAGTTCAAGGTATTAAGCAACAATTAGACCCAAAAAAAGCTACACCGAAGATACAAAGAAATTAAACTTGACATTGGCATAGCTAATATTAGTAGTGTGCTCGGCGTTTGGGAACCCCGCATCTGCCAACGGATCAAAACACTTTTCACGTAATCATTGCGTGTTACGAGTTGTTGACTTGTCCTGTTGGTTTTCCCCCGGGCATGACCTTGAACGAGTGTGTGTGTGAAAGCTCTGTCCGCTCCACCGGGAGACACCCCCGACCGAGATTCGAACCCAGACATGTTGATTGCTAATTAATTGTCGACTAGGGGCGTTGGAGTTTGGGGCTATCAAACCCTGGAACCCCCAGTTCCCCTGCCTAGTCTAAACACTCACATCCTCTCCCCAGACATATCGATTATTGATGATTGCTAATTGATTATCGATTATTTATTATTAATGCACGGAGCTCGGCCTTCCCCTACAACCCGAACCTCGGCTCAAAACACTCTCTCCCCTACAACCACCTCCCCCTTTAACCCCTCTCCCACAACGCGGCTGATCATGACAAACACCTAAATAATATTGCTGCTTGTAAGAATATGTTGTTGGTAAGGTGACAACTTCACACAAGGTAATCAATATATTGTGATAGTGTACCCGCATTTGCGTGAAGCGAGAGTTGGAAATAGCCTCGGTGTTCGAACTCCAACCTATATAGTTTTTAAAATTAGTCATCAGCTAGCTAGCTCCACTGTATTCAATATCTTGCGATAACACGTACACATTTAATAAATTGGATAGTGAGAGGTAGGCGTAGCCGCTTTTGCGTGGAGGGAGAGTTGGAAATATGGTCGGTGTTCGAACTCCAACCTATCTAGTTTTTAAAATTATTCATCAGCTATCTATCTATACGACTAAAAAGGTGTCTAGTTCATCTAAATAAATGCATGATAAGCCACAAGGTATTCAATATCTTGTGATAGTGTATCCGCATTTGCGTTAAGCTAGAGTGGTAAATTGCCTTTGGTGGTGGAAATGTTTGAACCCCGATCTCCACAAACACTTAGAGCAATATTCATATTACCAGGAAGGTGTTTAATATATTAATGTAACGCAATACAAAAGAAGTGTAGTTAGACTCTACTAATGCTTGTTATAATAATACTTTCTACGTACTTCAGACAATATTGTGACGTGACAAATAACCATAGTCACATGCTCCTCTCATAACTGTTGATTACAGCATTTGTTCACCTAAGCCACACTGTATTCTGGAGGGAGAGCTGGAAAATAGCCTCAGCTTGATAGGCCAGTGTTCGAACTCCAACCTATCTAGTTTTAAGTGTTCGAACTCCAACCTATCTAGTTTTTAAAATTATTCATCAGCTATCTATCTATACGACTAAAAAGGTGTCTAGTTCATCTAAATAAATGCATGATAAGCCACAAGGTATTCAATATCTTGTGATAGTGTATCCGCATTTGCGTTAAGCTAGAGTGGTAAATTGCCTTTGGTGGTGGAAATGTTTGAACCCCGATCTCCACAAACACTTAGAGCAATATTCATATTACCAGGAAGGTGTTTAATATATTAATGTAACGCAATACAAAAGAAGTGTAGTTAGACTCTACTAATGCTTGTTATAATAATACTTTCTACGTACTTCAGACAATATTGTGACGTGACAAATAACCATAGTCACATGCTCCTCTCATAACTGTTGATTACAGCATTTGTTCACCTAAGCCACACTGTATTCTGGAGGGAGAGCTGGAAAATAGCCTCAGCTTGATAGGCCAGTGTTCGAACTCCAACCTATCTAGTTTTAAAAATTTGTCATCAACTATCTATCTATATGACTATAAGGTGTCTAGTTAACCTAAACAGATGCATGATAAGCCACAATATCTTGTGATAGCGTACCCGCATCTGCATGGAGGGAGAGTTGATGTTCAAACAAGCATACAGGCAGTGCCCTGCTTAGGTACTTGTACTTTATGTGAAACTTCCCTAGAATATGATGGAGATGGCAACATTGTTACTCAGAGAGAAAGTATTATATCCATAATGTTTGAGATGGGGCAGGAGAGAGAGGGTGTGGATGTTAAAACACAAACATAACAGTTTACAATATTTATTTACAATCATGAAAAGTTTATTTACAATAAAAAAGTATATATTTACATATTGGCCTCAGTACTAAAGATGATTTGATATGTACAATAAAATAAATATTTGACTAGAAACAAATTTTCAGGTAGGGGGAAGATGGTACTGGCAGCTAAAAAAAATATCCTGGGCGCATAAAATAAATCTTTGAAAAATGGTATGTCGGTAGAACTGTCTAGAGTTAAAGGTGATTATTCAGCCCGTCTAAATGATCACCCTTTAATCGTGGCGAGCGAGTTTACAAGGACTCTGATACCCAAACGGCAAAGTGTTATAATCATCAATTATCCTTCGTTTGGTGTACACCGGCCGGTAGACTTTACTCTGCGAAACGGTACATACAGTCGCAAGACCTTTTCTTACAAATTTGTGCGGTATCTGTATGTATCTTTCCGCAGCCTGTTCAGTGACCACCGCTTTCAAAAATTCAAAATTAACATCGTTCTGGTTTCCGTAGTTTATGGTGATCCCGCGAACCTTGCACACTGTTTTTGATTTGGCAGGATCGCCACCAACACAAACTCGCTACGCATAATTCTTGGGACCGCCAGATACAAAGGCGCTAATGTAGCTTGCCGGACCGTAATCTTGAAGTTCATCAGTGAGGTCACTTAAAAAGTCTCCGGTCGGTGGACTCCAATCGCCGAGGCGTTCCGTGAATAGAACGCTATCTGTATCGTGATACAAAACGCGGTCCCCAATTGTGCAAGGATGCTGTATAAGTGCAACCTAGTCATAGTAGTCGTGTAGCACGCCACCACCACACTTGTGTTAGTGTTAGGGCGCAACGCGTCAAGCGCATCCTTGTAATTGAGGAACATAACCTCATCATTAACATCAATTATGCTTTCGACGGTGATGTACGGATCCGTCAGGTACTTGGGGATGCCCTGATAGTCGTTGACAACGGCTACGTGTGGTAAATCGGGTCTTTACCCAATCTTTGCCTATAGTGAACTTAAAAAAAAGTTTGCCAGCATGCGGAGACCGCGGTTTTTACCAACTGAGCCGAAATCGAGTTTTACCCCTTCCCTTTCCTCATAATTTTGAATATAAGCTAACTTTTCCTCTTTTGAGATGCACCACTACGGCCATCCACTGGATTATTGTTTAATTTTCAAAAAAGTATCAATGTAACCGTGAAACAGACCACCAGAACATGTCTGACGGTCGTAAACAGATACATTGTACTCCCACATTTCATGTACTGCTTCAACGTAGCCTTTCTCAACGGCTTTTTGGATCTCGTCAATCACCCAGATGCCTGTAAACCAGCGATCTTTTTTGTCGTTGTGTTGACACGCGCCTTAGTTCTTCTCCTCCCCGCATTTCCTGCACAAGATGAACATTAACTTGTCGTGCATCCGTGTAGGCAATACGGGCATGAATAAATCCCGCGGAGGCATCACTGTTGCAACCAACCTCCCTCATCATCCCAAACAAATAATGGACAGAGGTGGAAACAAGAGAGTTATAATTTGTATTCAGTCAAACAGAATACAACTTGATGGGGGAGCAGAACATTAGAGTTTACAAACGCCAAGCGGCAACATACGCCAGATGGGCGAAATAACACATAAGCACATGCCAGGGCCAGACGGGCGATACAACAATAGCAAAACATTTTCTGTCTTATCTTAAAACCCTAGAAATGGCACCGCTGACGGGTGACCCCAAATTGCTGATAAATTGGTCTCCTTACATACATTGAATGCTACAGTTCTCAAATAATAGTTCAGACTCGACCCAAGCTCTAGAATAGGCCAAAGAAAGCCAAGACCCAATTGTTAACTAAAGCAGCCGATAGGCATATCAGTAGCACCAAAATGAATACCAAGTACTCGAGCCCAAAAATAGTAACTCCACCCTTTAAGCAATAAGTTGGACCCCGTTCGGAGATTTGTGAGCTAGGTGGCCCACGGCCCCACTATTAAGAATCCATAAGCTTATTTTCTTAAACATAACAATAAACTATCCCAAATCTCCCTAACAGCTATAAACATATATATATATATAAACATATATAAAATATATATATTAAACGTAACAATAAGCTATCTAGACTCACTAACTATCCTAGGTATATAAACATTTTAAACATAACGGAAACTGAAGTTATCATGTGCTCTCAGAGTGTAGGGATAGAAGGGGGAAAGATCTAGAACCAGCCATAGAGTCCTGGAGCATAGGCCACACGCACAACATATTCTATCGAAGGTTCCAGAATCTGCTCGTTAGGGGCGCTTGGCGATATTCACTTGTCTTCCCGTCCGACGAAGGGGGAAGGGGGAGACCTCTTCGCACCGCCAGTGGTTAGTCTTGAACACCAGTTCAGTTGAATGTAGTGCGTGTTGTGGAGAGTGTCTCGTGTTTTGAAGTCCATTCCAAGCGAGTCAACAGGGACAGCGTAGGTGAGTGTTACAATCATCCCATGTTTTGTTGTAACAAGGTTACACTGTAACTTTGGCTATGCCTTCTACTTTATCTATAGGCGGACAATTTGGCTCCAAGGGAATTTTGGGGTGGCCGACGGGGTATTTTTTATACTTGCAAATGTAAGGATACAATGAACACACATCCAAGTACTTAATCTTCTCAAGTACTGCTTCGTGGAAGAGCTTGGTGCAGTTTGTATGCCCGCCAAAGAATGCATCCCTAGGGCTGATGGTCTCCTTGGTATACACCTTGTGCTGGATTACAAATTGCTTCAAGTGCTGTCGCATTAAACATACACTCTCACATCTCTACGACCGTGTAGCCAGCGTTCCTAAATTTTTCCAAACAAGCCATGGTCGTTTCATAGTGCGTCTCCATGGTCTCGTGGCGGCTATTTTTGATAGGGGTGGTCCTGTCAGGATAGCAGAGAGGGCACCCGTGCCAATAACAGACCCAGAATTGAAAGACGGTGGTGGTATCTCCAGCTTTAACAACGCCGTCTACACGTCAGCCTACTAACACATATTCCTCACGGCCGTTACCCACATGAAGAATAGAGACACAGCGTTTATGGGCCTCCCAGCAGAGCCATAGTACAGCGACGTGCGACTGTTGGTCTGCGCACCGGTAGCCACCGTTAGGGATTATACCGACGGTATTCTCCTTAGATGACTTCGGCGGTAAATCAACATAGCCGCTCTGGCTATCGTGCATGCCTCTCTGAAAGGATTCACTTTGGATTTCTCCATGAGCATTTCTCTAAACTTCATGTAGAACTTCCGCAGGATCTCTACGTCTTTCACACAATACAATTCCAGCTCGCGTTTAAAATCAAATACATAATTTTCTTTGACCAACGCGTCAAACCACTTCTTAAAGTTCTCTTGTCCCTCGGGAAACGTCTCACCAACGCCATAGTCCTCCTTTGGCGGCAAGGGACCCCTATACCCCGCGTTTTCTTTTTTATTGAAAAAATGGGGGACATGTCCCTTGGCCAAAGACTCGTCCAAGCCAAAAGTTTTTGGAAGCTTGGACAACGACATGGGGAGAAAGTTCAGCGAGTCAATAAAGTGGAGCGGGCCGAAACGCATGGACATGATTTTCCCACCGTTCATTATTAGATCTGGAGTCCATTTTTTCACCTCCATCATGTACTTTAAAAAGAATTTCCCATCATAGGCTTTTTCATTAGGGCTTAGGAGGGTGATGTCTTTAAATTTTGACGCTTTAATCTGCTCGAGAAATCCGAAAAATTGGGCCATTGTGGCATCACCCTTGAATATGCGAGCCCTATCGCCCCCCACATTCAGCGCAATGATGTTCATTTGCATTTATATGAACGCAGGCCTTGCAACACGTCTGCACGACACATAGGTTAGGTTCGTGTAAGTACGTGCCGGCCGCACCTTGAAGAAGAGTTTCTTAACCGCATTCAAAATCATAAAATACAAATATGAAATTGCTCTTTTCCAGTGACGGCTTTGACGGGGCCTGCTTCATATAGCAGAAATGACCAAAAGGACGATGGGTCTCGCATACTCTACAAAAAGTCTCATAATACCTATGTGAATATTCTGCTTTTTCCAAACTGAAAAATTGCCCACAGACCTCGCAAACCTTTTTTACATCACAGACCGACCTATGACTTCTGAAAAAAACGGGACGTTTATGGTTATCAAAACACGTTGAAAACCAACAGGACAAGAAAACAACTCGTTACACGCAATGATTATGTGAAAAGTGTTTTGATCCGTTAGCGGATGCGATGTTCCCAAACGCCGAGCACACTACTAATATCTCATCTCTATCATGCTTTTTTGACCTTTCTTATAAGGAACTATACTGAGAAATAAACTTTCTCAAATTACGTAGCAAATATACATACTACAGAACACTTTCTGGACTAGTTTCAGATTATTAATGAGTAAAATGTATTTGCCCAATTTATGAACCCTATCAAGGAATTTCTTTAGCTTGACTCCGGTCGTTTGTAACTCTTGGGGATGAGCTTTTTCTAAACTGATTCAGGTAAAGAATAAACTTAGATAACCCCTCCTTCACCACTGACAAGACATCTTGTGAATGTGGGGAATGCCAGGTCTCCACCATGGTTAGGATTCCACGTTAAACTGTAGGTCCTCCATTTCATCTCACAATCACCCTACCATTACACATTAGCGTAAAGTGCGTATAGCCCGAACGGGTAATAATACGCGGTGCTAATAATAATAATAATAATAATAATAATAATAATAAACTTAGATCTACAATGATCCAGAACCACCTTGATAAGTTTATTTTTCCCTATGTTAAACAAACACCTGCGCAAAATTTGAACGTTGATTAAACTATTGAAAAGCTCCTAAGCTTAGTGTCATTCGGGAAAATGGATTTTCCTACTTGGACGGAAAAAAAATTATTTCCTGAAATTTTTCGGGAAAAGCTATTATTAGATATTAAAATTAAGTACTGCCTGTAAATGTGATGAAGGTATTTAATGCTAATTGACAATACTAATTTACTAAAGTTAAATTAACCTCATCTTCATTTAATAAAACGGATTAAAATTTAGATAGCTTTTGTTTAAAGCTACTGTACCAAGTCAACGCAAATGGGCGCCATTAAATTACAATCACACTAATCTACTGGATAGTGATGTTTATCCCTGACTAGATTTAAATGAGGAGAATATATGCTTGGCGAAAATAAATTATAAAAGTGGCTTCTAAATATCAAATTATGTGTGAAATACCCCTACACTAAACTTATTTTGTGTCAAGACACATCTATTATGTTAATGTCCTTATTTGGAATGGTTTGCTTTTGTAACTTAGATATTAATAGTTGAGTGAACTCAATGTAAAGGGAATAGAGGGTAGCGCCAGTTGGAGAAAGACATCTGATTGGCTGAGCGTGTGACGTCACTCAGTACACTAGCCAGCAATGTAAAGGGAATAGAAGGTAGCGCCAGTTGGAGAAAGACATCTGATTGGCTGAGGGTGTGACGTCACTCAGTACACTAGCCAGCAATGTAAAGGGAATAGAAGGTAGCGCCAGTTGGAGAAAGACATCTGATTGGCTGAGGGTGTGACGTCACTCAGTACACTAGCCAGCAATGTAAAGGGAATAGAAGGTAGCGCCAGTTGGAGAAAGACATCTGATTGGCTGAGCGTGTGACGTCACTCAGTACACTAGCCAGCACTTAAAGCCATGCTCTCACGTGTCTTTTTCAATAAATAATTTCAAGTGACTCATTTTTAATGAAAATAAAAATTAAAGGAATTTGTTCACATGACGTGTCATTTATCAAAAAGATCATGGTGAGAATAATCAACTATTGTTTAATTTACTAAAATGGCGCCATGTGCTGTTTTATATCATACTTATCACTACTTATATTCCACAGATATTCAAAATTTTCTGTAACAGTTCAAAAATGGGTCGGTTTGTTTGTCTCGCCACATAAATACAATTTTTGATTAATCTTATAACAGCACAATGTATTGTCTGTAAATAACTAAATAAAAATGAATTCATTAATTCTTGTATGTGTTCACACGGTTAATTTTGTTTTCATTTTCTAATAAATGAGAAAACTGAATAAATTACAATGAAAAAACTGTTAAAATATGTTCAAAACTACCTACGTGCTGAAACTCTTGTATTAACAATGGCAACATTCAATTTGTTTTAAGTTCTTGGCATTTTAGTTAACTTTCAATCTACCACCACAAACATCAAAGTCACTATCGGCCAAATTAATGGAACATATTTGAGCAAATATTGTATTAATTGTGTCTTTCCTTTTACATTTGAACTCCCGTGTACGGAAAATGTCTGTTTCTTTAAGAAAGGAGTAGAAATATATATTATTACCCTTGCAGTTTCGTTGATTATTTACACAGAGTGCGACAGCAAAGCCAGGCATTTTGTATGTCTGTTTAAAAACACATGTAATTAAAATTGAAGAACGTACGTAAATAAATGAACAAAAAGCCTAAAAGTATGATTGTTCAACAATGACTTGTATCCTTACGTGCCTAACGTACGTAAATAAATGAACAAAAAGCCTAAAAGTCTGATTGTTCAACAATGACTTGTATCCTATATATTATATTATATAAAAGAAAAACTACTATAAGATTATAAACATCTTGATAAGAACAATGCAACTACATATAGTTAGCATTCATACATATATTTAGTATTATAGTAAATACTATTAACTCATTAACTAGAACATTCCTCCTGTATTTTATATTAACATAATAAAACATATACTCGAGTGGTAAACATAATAAAGTAACCTAACTATACACGAAAAAACCACTACCAGGAAAACACAATTAAATAAATAAATAATAATTAAGATAAATTAGAGGACCGTCCGAAACACATGGACCGCACGATATACTACTAACTGCTGTGTACTGGGTGACGTAGTTTCGTGGCTGACGTAAGCAATGGCATACTACTAACTGCTGTGTACTGGGTGACGTAGTTTCGTGGCTGACGTAAGCAATGACATACTACTAACTGCTGTGTACTGGGTGACGTAGTTTCGTGGCTGACGTAAGCAATGGCATACTACTAACTGCTGTGTACTGGGTGACGTAGTTTCGTGGCTGACGTAAGCAATGACATACTACTAACTGCTGTGTACTGGGTGACGTAGTTTCGTGGCTGACGTAAGCAATGGCATACTACTAACTGCTGTGTACTGGGTGACGTAGTTTCGTGGCTGACGTAAGCAATGGCATACTACTAACTGCTGTGTACTGGGTGACGTAGTTTCGTGGCTGACGTAAGCAATGACATACTACTAACTGCTGTGTACTGGGTGACGTAGTTTCGTGGCTGACGTAAGCAATGGCATACTACTAACTGCTGTGTACTGGGTGACGTAGTTTCGTGGCTGACGTAAGCAATGGCATACTACTAACTGCTGTGTACTGGGTGACGTAGTTTCGTGGCTGACGTAAGCAATGACATACTACTAACTGCTGTGTACTGGGTGACGTAGTTTCGTGGCTGACGTAAGCAATGGCATACTACTAACTGCTGTGTACTGGGTGACGTAGTTTCGTGGCTGACGTAAGCAATGGCATACTACTAACTGCTGTGTACTGGGTGACGTAGTTTCGTGGCTGACGTAAGCAATGACATACTACTAACTGCTGTGTACTGGGTGACGTAGTTTCGTGGCTGACGTAAGCAATGGCATACTACTAACTGCTGTGTACTGGGTGACGTAGTTTCGTGGCTGACGTAAGCAATGGCATACTACTAACTGCTGTGTACTGGCTGACGTAAGCAATGACATCAACAAATTCTTTCAAATGGCACTACCTATCTATTCTCTTTACATTGGGGTGAACTGGTATTTTTTGAAGTCCAACAGTGCTTTTTGTGAGAGTTTAGTAACTAAATCATAAGAGGAAACCAGACACACCGGCTCAGTTGAGAAATAATTTTGGCATTCTTATTGACAAGACTACGGCTAAATTTTATTTATTCAGCTTAACTTGAATATTTGGAGGTTTATTGTGTAAGTAGTTAGTAAAAGTCACGCCATTCATTTTCTATTCAATTTATTATTTTCAGTCGATATTAAAATCTTATTTCAGAATTGATTTATTTATACAAAAAATTCTTGATTTAAAACAGACAATAGTTGGACTAGACCTAGGTTATTTATTAAACCTTACCCAACATATGTTAGGCAAAATATTTAGTTTTATATATTTGACAAACTTATATTTTAAAAAAATTAATAAGCTATTTAAATTTGGTGTATATTTTTTTTAAACATTATACAAATAACTGAATTTAAATTTATTGTTCAGACCCCTAAATTGCATTTCTTATTTTTATTATTGGAATTAATGAGAAGACAAAGCTCAAAGTAAAATTATAAATCTGAAGAATAAATACAAGCCAAAAGTGTTTTGTTTTTTTCAGTTTCTTGTCACATTCTCGTGATAAATTGATATTTCCCACCCGAAAATTTCCTGAATCTGAAGAATAAATACAAGCCAAAAGTGTTGTTTTTTTTCAGTTTCTTGTCACATTCTCGTGATAAATTGATATTTCCCGCCCGAAAATTTCCTGAAGTCAAAATGTCATTTCCCGCACAGGCCTAGTTATTTATAAATAAAATATGTCATTAAGGAATATTGGTATTAAAGATACTTTATAATATTTTATATTAAACCAACCAATAGACCTTGCTTCGCACGGGTTTCGTAACTTTTGATATTTTGAAACTATTCAAAAATCAGTCCCTTCTCATTTCATTCTCTTAGAGTTTGAATATAGAACATTTTTAAAGATTTCTGACCTGTTACCCAACAGAAACTTCCTGTTAGGTTTCGTCTTTCCAGCTTAATAGGATTAGAAAGTTATGGAAAAACCACACCATCCCACTTCACTTCCTTAGGAATTNGTTTCGTCTTTCCAGATTAATAGGATTAGAAAGTTATGGAAAAACCACACCATCCCACTTCACTTCCTTAGGAGTTAAATTTCGAGAAAAAAAACTACCAAAATACCTTTGACTAATTACATAAAAAGACCTTTCCTTTCATGTTTCATAATTTAGCTTAAGTGGTTTGAAAGATTCCTAAAAAAAACACCCCCCTACCTGCTTCAAGCACTTAGGAGCTGAATTTCTAAAAATGCCAAAAACATTCGGACCCGTTATCTAAAAAGATCTCATACGCCAAGTTTTATTTTCCAACTCAAGTGGTTTGGAAGATATAGTCATACCTTTAAAAATGCTCCAGCCTCAATTTCCGCCCCTTTATTGGTTGAATTACGCCAAACCCCTTCTATACGATACCTACAACCTGAAAGGAGTCTTCATGTTGAATTTCAAGAGTCAGGTCAAGGGGCCCAGGAAATACGGTTACGTGTAAGTACAGTAGCCCCATGACTTCTTTGTTGCTGACTGACAGCTCACAGCTCACAGCGCAGGGCTTTGAAAAGTTACCAAACCAAATTATGTATCCCTACGCTGAACCATATGATCTGCAAAAACATGTGTGTCACTGTCACTTCTGACAGTCAAAATGTAGGTATATACCTAAATGTTGACTGTCAGAAGTCAGCTGTGAGCTGTCAGTCAGTACCAAATAAGTCATGGGACTAATGTACATAGTAGTATAGCTTTGTTTTGTTTATTTAGCACCGCGTCTTACTACCCGTTGGGGTTATACGCTCTCTTTAAGTACTAATTACGCTAATGGATTGGGAATTGGGGAGGTTGAATTAGAGGAAGTGAACCCGCATTTGCGTGGAGGGAGAGTGGAAAACCATTTAGGAAAAACCATCCCCAGTTCACCCGACCGAGATTCGAACCTCGATCTC